>JAQFZG010001908.1:0-18841 GCA_034695465.1 Entomobrya nicoleti
TTCACTTTCCCATGATAAAAATACATCATGTCATGTCACACAAGAAATCTAAGTAACAAACGTCAAGGAGAAAGGGAAATCAAGTGACAAAAAAGTAGCAAAAAATGAAGTTCTCAAGTAAAGCCATTTCATTTGGCTTCATCATCATTGGTGGTGATGGTGGTGGAATTAATGTTCAGAGTGCAACAAGCAAAGTTGGGTATGATAAAATGCAATAATGCTGCAATTTCGAATGTTTTGTAACGCAACGACAGAGGAAACGACAACGTCAACGTCATCAGTATAAGGCACACGCACAAAAAAACGAGCTGCAGATAGAGCATTAAGTACAAAATAAAATTGTATATCACATGCCTGTAGGTATGCAATATGCGATACCATAAAGAATCCAAGAAATATGATGCAGTTGTTGTTGTAAAGAAAATGTGTGTGAAGACAGGCAGCACACGAATGCAATCTAGCAACAAGATCTCATGGTGTGATATCATACAACTCAGAACAAAACTGCATTCATCTAATCTCTCTGTCTTGCCTGCATTCTATCGTGACGATGAACAGGAAAACAAGAAAAAAATGCCTTACTGGTCCAAATATAAAATGGAGATGTGAAGAAAACATATTGATACAATATGTATCATTGCACATGTTCCACCATGAAATGAAAAACAAAATTGTTCACAAAATATATATTATGTAATAAAATAATACATCAGTAGCTGCAAAAATGTAATAGCTAAATTGAATGTCGTCATATAATATGGTTTTTTCTCTCTTAAACCTGCCTTCCAATGCATATCTAAAATACTGGAATGCATTTGTCTATAAGAAGTACTCATTTTTTCCATGTTCACATTTTACAACATCAGTTGAATAGTATATACAATTTTATGTGGAACGCATTTTCTTGAAAACATGTTTGTATTCAGTCAGTAGAATTGTCACACTTTTGATACTGAAATATATTTAATCGTGCTACCTGAATTTAAATAAAAATGTTCCTACATATTAGTATAGTACTTGCTGAGGATCATAGAAAAGATAGTGTGAGAAGGGATCAACATCATCTTTGCATATTGCATGTATCCATATCTGGAAAAGAGGGAGTGAAAGAAAACCTTACTTATTTACGCATGAATGAGTCTTGCATACTTTCACATATAAAACTTTTCCTTAAAGCAGAGTTCTCCAAGTTCAATGTCAAAAGCAGAAACTTGATACTCTTTACCTGAAAAAATATATATCACTCTTTCTATAACTACAGTGGTGTAAGTAATCCGTAAGGTAGAGAATGAAAAGATGGAAGAGGACTACTGCAATGACAGGAAACATACACGATTTGAATTGTTTCAGCCAAGCTAATAAAAGACATCTTGCATATCGCATTTGAGCATATGCATAGTATATGGATTACGTGTGTGTGTGTGTGTGGAGGAAATGGAAAGAGAAAATAAAAAATGCATATATTTTGGCAATTTTTACGTTGGAAAAGACAATAACTATTGTAGTAGCAGCAGCAACTTGCTTAAAAAGGGAAAACAGGAGTATAAAAAAAGGTGTGAGAAAAAAGAAAAGGAAAAAGTTGGTACATGTCTTGCGTAAGTGATGACAGGGATGGATATAAAGCAAAGGAAAAGAAGATGCACTTTGGTACGTTTTTTTATGTTGAATGAGATGAGATGCGTTGCTGCTGCGTGGCTAATAATAATACAATACGGAGCTTTGTTGCGTGTGGAGTATGTATAGATGGGAGAGGAAACTTTATCCATTTTTCGTACCCTTCACTTCACTTTGGGGAATGATGAGGAAGAAGAAGGAGACATGGAAACTACCTAAATAACAAGTTTGCATAAAAGAAACTACTAAAAAGGAGAGAGTCAGAGATGGATGGTTAGATAGAGAGAGGAACACAATTTGGAAATTTTGTCTTGGTGTAAATGCACTCGGCGTTATGGATGCATGCTTTGGATACATTTTATTACACTGTATGCAACCCTTGCATAATTTCTAAAGAAATAAGTAAAATAAGTGGCGGAAAAGAAAACAGGAAAAAGAAGAAAAAAACAAGTTCCGTCCTTGAAGTGGGAAAAGGGTTAAGTATGCGTATTTCTAAAAATTTCTCTGCAAAATAGATACTTCCTTTGCTAAAGCAAAACAACAAATGACAAAACAAAAAACTCTCTTTTTTTCTTCTTCTGCTTTGTCATTTAAAAGTTTTAAGTATGTAAGTTCGACTGCAAGTCTTAAACTTTTTTTGTTGCTCTTTTTTCTCCTTTTCCAAGACTTTGACTTGACTTTGTTGGTGTCAAAAAACAAGTAGGAAAGCAAAAAAATAAAATAGAAAACGACGAAGCAAAGTGTTATTGGGAGCATAATATTTGAGTGTAAATACATCCATCTTACAGAGCGGATAAGAAGGCAAAATAAAAAATCTTTGACTATTTTGTTCAAAAGATCAAGACGGAGAAATGAAAAGGGTTGTTGGTGTTATTACGAAACTGGAAAGAGAGATAGAGAGAGAGAAAGAGAGATCAGAATCCAACAAATTTTTGGGGATTTAAAATGTGTGATGTAAATAGATACGCAACCGCGCACACACACGAGGCATGTCAACTAACAAAGCCAATTCCTCTAAAGAGGAGACAAGTAAGACAGAAGGAAAAGTGCATCAAACAAACCATGTAAAGTATAATAGCATGGCTTGTCGTGTGATTGTAATGGTGATGAGATGACGATTGACGATGCTACACGTGAAATTCATGAACTTGAGAAAATATGTGCATTTTGAGCACGCATATTCCACACACAAACACAGTTATTTTACTATTATTATTTTTACGCATCTTCAAATATGTGTATTCCCTTTTGTCTACAGCAAATGAAATAAGAAGCTGTATTAGTGGAGCTGAAGGTTAAAATCATGATTTACTCTAAAGTTTACATGTGAAATGAATAAACTGCATTTTTCATCATGGGAGACACCCTACACCCTTCTTCTTATATAACAAATATGTAACACAACTATGCAAACCACCACTTCCACCACTACGACACAACTACCCTACCAACGAAAATAAGATGGTTTGGCGATCCAGCGCATTCATCCATCCACCAACTGAGCAACAACATCACTTCTAATTAGTTCGTTACAAACGCTTCGAAACAAAACAGTCATTAGGGGCTCATGCTGTTCATCTCTCTGGTGTGTTCTGTGTCTTTGTCCCTATCCCTCTCTCCTTTCTCGCTTTTCGGTTGATGGAGATGATGATAGGTTACATCTCACATGTGATTTGAGTCAGTCAGTTGTCTAGTCAAAGAATTCAGAAAAAAATATTCCAATAAAAATACAGCCTAAACTTTTAAGATTTAACTGTAAATTTACTTATGTATTTGTTTGTCTGTCTGTCCGCTTCGCAGCAGGAGAACCGATAAAACCAAACATTTTAAATTATTTTTGCTTCTTTTACATTTCCGTTTACACTTAAAATCAAGTATATTTGGTTTGTTCATTAACTTAACTATTTTCATTTATTTTTTTGTTTCTTTTACACAAAGTCAGATCACATGCGAGAAAGAAAGGATGGATGGATGGAAAGGGATTACATTAAATGCACATAAAATGAGGATGCATTCGTTTCTCTCTACGTCTGTCTGAATGCCTACATGCATGCTTTAGTTGCATGGTGGCATTGGCATTTTAGTAAAAACCAAATGAATGTTAATGAAATGAAAAACAGGATATAAAATATAAACTTGCTTGTGTGGTAGTAAATAGTCAACCAAGTTTCGCTGCTTATTTATTACATCGCATCGCCTCTATCTCTCTCGCACTTCTCCTCTTTTTCGCCTCCTTGTACTTCTTTATACCCTCTTGCTTATCTTTTCTTTCTTCTTCATCGTCGCCAAGTCAAGTCAAGTTCACCCAACTAAATATTACGACTACTAAAAGAGCGAGGAGAAGCTTTTTCTTCATCTTCTTCCCCTTCACCGAATATTCCCATCCTCATCTCATCATCATCATCATACTTATCCTATATATATTCCTCTCTTGATATTTATTATGCTTGCCTACTTACAAAGTACAACAACACAACACAACGGCGGAGATATTTAGTGAAAAAAATTGTATTCCCAACTGAACTAAGCGAGTGAGGGGCAAAGTGATGAAGGGAATGTACAATCATTTTATAAATCTTTCTCCCTCATTCCCTAAGCATTAATGCATTTTATGCATAAAATGAATTTTCTAATAGTATTATGTCTTAATAAAAACTAATTGTGAAAAAAGCCAACAAAATTCTACTCTGTAAAGAGCAACCAGCAACTAAAATCATCATCTTCTCAAAAGACCAGCAGCAACGATCATCATCGTTCGTTCATTCATTCATATACCACGACGACGTTAAGACGAGAGAGAGCCAGAGCACATAATAAGCAGAGCATAAGTATTCAAGCTTTTAATATTAAACTGAGTCATCTTCGTACTTATTTTACGTATATTTTATGTTGTATCATCAAAACTGTTCAGAGAGTATATGCCAAAAAATGAAGAGATGCATAATAACATCAAATTATAGAAGATTTTTCGGAGAAAAAGGAGCTGCAGAAGATGATAACCGTTTTTACCACAACAAACATTGAATATATAGAAGGAGGGGCAGTGGTGAGGCAGGCGAACGAGCTCAGAGAGATGTAGGGGGCAAAGTAGAGTAGAACCATCTTTTTGAAATTTTTCTCGAGATTTTTGTGAGAAAATCTTTGTAAATTAGCATCTATTCATTTTGGATTAAAATACATGCTGCTTAGTTAAGGGTATTGTTATACTCAGAATAGAATGCTGATGATGATGGTGATGAACAAGTTTATAATAAAGTTCGTTTATAGGATTTTGTGAAAATGAAATTTACGTTTTGCTGTTCATTTGAAAAAAAAAGAGTTTTAGTTTTCTTGGTTATGAAACGAAAGCATGAGAAGTACCACTGATTTTACTACTACCACCACCAGATTTCCATTTGACTTCTCTGCTTATTCTCCTGCTTTTCCTCCGTCCTCGTATGACATCATCATCATTACCACTAGCATGGAAGCATAAATTGAGCTGTTTGCTCTTGACTTGACTTGACTTGATTTTCAGAGAATATAATAGGGAAACGTGTGTTTCTTTTGCTTGTACTTTTTATACAGTTCTCTCGGATGATTTTAGTGGTGGTCCTGGCTGATGTCCTTCTTGTTCAAATATAATAGGTTTGGTTGTTTGAATAACCCATTAGTTTAATTCTTCATCATTATCTTGTTCTTATTCTCCCATTACGTTTTTTCGTAATTAGCCACTTACTTCATTTTGAGATTTTTTTCTCTTCTTCTTGGAAACTAGAGATGTTATGATGATGATGAGAGTTTGGGAATGAATGCATGATGTTCATGGTGTCTGCAGAGAAATAACGAGAGGCATTCACAGAGAAAACAATGAGTGGTTCTATGTGTTTTTCCAAGTCAAGTGACAAGTGCATCTGGGATGAGACATTCAGAGAAAATTGTGCAAATATATATGGATTGTTAAGACAGACAGAACATGTTCAACATTAAATGGTCTTATTCATTTATGAACCACCATTATTAATCAAATAAACATGTTCATTAGTAGCAAAGCTCTCGAAAAAAATTCTCAGAAACCCAACAAGAAAATATTAATTTAATCGTAATATTTTTTCATTAAATAAACTTACATTTTTTAAAACTTCTTTTAGTGTGAAAATTATAAAATAAATAAGGTTTATTTTGTGTTAATAAAGATAATGGCTAGCTTACCAATAAGTTTATTGTCGCCATTGTGCTGATTATGAAAGTTATGGAGTACAAATGGAAAAGTATCGTAATAATAATGCCTTTTGTGTTTTACTAAAAAATAAATTGTAATGAAACGAAACTAAAGCTATTATTATGATTATTGTGTGTAAGCTAAATAGTACAACTTAATGCATGCGTAGCCATTTAGCAGCGGATACATTTTTTAAAAATCTAAATGCATTGTAGAATGAGAATAAACGGTAATAAAAAGTGTGTGCTGAAGAGCTAAGAAGTACATTAACAAGTTTTATTACTTGACTTGACTATTATTATGGATGAATTTAAAGTAAGGGTTTCACTAGAAAAAAATGTTACATTCAACATTTATACTGTGTTTGTATTTGAGTAATGTTAGTAATGCAACAAACCAGAAAGAAACATCACCAGATCACCACCAACATCGCCATTTTCCAACTTAAGTGATGGGACATAGTATGCATACATGTTAAATTGGCGTGATTCTTGTTTAATGGTCCTTTTTTTGTTTGCACATATTTTTAATGTGTTTTGGTAAAAAAAACTAAAAAGCAGTGTGATGGTGGCGGCGGTTGTATGACGTTATAAATGGATTTTAGTAGAAGATGTAATATTCTTAATGGTAAAGCTGAAGAAAAATAAAATTTTATTGCCATGCACATGGGTTAAAAGAGAGTGAACAAACGTATAATAACGTATTTTATGCATACTTCATTTTCTTTAGAAAAAGACATCATTTTATGAATAATTAAGGATTCGACGACACAATCATGGTAATCTGGATGATTGAGAAACAAAGAATACGTTTAAAGTGAGTGACTATGTAATATACAAGATCCATGAGTTTCTTTTATAGTTGCTGCAGCTTGCAAAAGCCATCATAAAGAAAACGAAACCAATCTGTTTCACCAAAAAAATGCACATTTGTACCACGAATTACTTGCTTCACTTTGAGCTAATTTACTGAATTGCATAATGTTACCATCCCAATTATAACTTTGTATTGGGACTACACTAGACTAAACTATTAAACTTGACATCAACAGGATCGTTGAAAATTAATGCGATACATTCTCAATGCTCTCAAAATCGGCATATGTTAATGGCAAGGAAACCACTGTCGGTGTCGGTATAGCCATTGAACATCAATGCTGCTACAGAAATCGAAATACGAGACGGTTGAATATGGGAAAAACGATGTTGAGGTAACCCTAGTTTCATTATTGCACTTGTTCATATCCTTCGGAAATTCTACTTGAAATACTTGCTAAATTTTCCAAATGAAAAATCGATTAAATTATCTTTGCTTAAGTGAAAGTTGAAATTGTCACCTACACCAAACCACATGGGTGTTGATTTGATGTACGGTTGTAATAAAGATCCCCAGACATACGAATTCCCGGCAGTATAAAAATGTTGAAGAAACAAAGAATTTGTGTTGTTGTTACTATACAGTCTTTGGACGTGAAAACTCCATGGATTTTCACAAAACTTACATAGTAATACATTGCTTATTTGTGTGAATTTTTGGATAAGTGATTTTCGAGTCATGTGTATGATTGTCTTTATGATAGATAAACTTCATTATAACCTCAACCACGAGTTGCGGATGTGTGGGATTGAGGCCCAATGCATGCTGCATTCCATTTATGCAGACTTCCATTTTCAGATGGCACAATCATTTATTTGTCGCATAACTACTTTGTTAATGATTTACTCTCGAATTATTATTCTTTATTTTACCTCAAGTCCAAATAATACAGCATACTTTATTGCACCGTAAACAATTAATTGCTATGCTTTCATTAATATAATCCCATTTACTCTTATTGATTCAAACATTGACATGTGTGTTGAAAAAAAGTAAAAGCATGTATAGACTTTCCAGCAAGATACGTAATCATGTATCCATCCAACATTGATATTTTTTATTGGAAAATGCACTTTACTAGAGTGGAAGGCTTGGTTGCTCGCTTCTCTGTTGCTGTGGCCATAAATGGACTTGATGGGACATTTTATATTTTTTCCATCTTTTACGACTCTCTCTTCCTCCTAAAATCATCATGAGACAACAACAAACGTAAACCGATCCACTAAGGCTTCTATCAGGAAAAAAACAGCATTTTTTCTGTATCTTAATGGATATTCCGTATACCACAATATAACATAGCACCTCTGCCATTGGGGCCATATAAATGTGTATTATACATCTAACAGTTAACTACCAAGCAAAAAAAAAACTTGCAAAAGCATCGAGCATTATTGGGTATCATCATCATATCATCAAAAGAAAAACAGAATAGCGGAACTGATGGACATCACAAGGAAAAAAAATAGGAAGTAAACAAGTCAAAAGAGACCAAAGAAGAAGAAAATAAGTTGACAGGAGAGAATGTTAGGAATAGATTGGATGGATGAATATACGACCATGAAAAAAGGATGATGATGTGAATGTGTGGTGGTGTCTTGGTTGTCGTCATATTCTTTCCAAAAAAATGGCTGGTTGGTTATAAACGTGTACATTTTTATTATGGCTGGGTGGTATATGGTAGAAAGATAGTAAAAATAAAAGTAGATGGTCAGATGATAAAAAGAGGGAAAGAGCAACAGAGATCTGGAGTCCTTTGTGCATAAAAAAAGACTAACCAATTTACCAGAACACCAGCACCAGTAGCAGAGACGGATGATGATCGACAGATGCTTCAAGGGAGAAATTGCTGCTGGAGAAAAAAAAGTGTAGCTACAAAGCTGCTGGACAGTTGTGTTTTTACTATTATTATTATTATATGAGCAAGTTAACTGGAAAGCATGGAGAGGAGAAAACCATTTTCTGGAAATGTTTTTTTGTTCACTTGTTTCGATGCGGCTATGTTGTCATGTCACAGTTATATGGTTTTGGCAACGATTTTAAAAGAAACAGTGCAGTTTTGTCATCAGTGTATAGACACCATATATACTTAACATACCTAGTAGTGAATAGACTGACAGCATAAAAAAGATGTTAAAAGTCTGTAGCCACTACCATAATACCGTCATTGTTATCTGCATGCATACACATACATAACTTAATATATAATATGAGGAGGGAGAAATAGACTGACAGCTTTAAGCAAAAAGTGCATTTACAGCTATTTATATATGTATCTACTGACGATGAGATAAAATGAAACCGGAAGTAGACAAGGTGGCAATATGATATAAAATAAATATTTTTCACCTCAACACCTGCAACTTGGACAACACAATGGATTGATTTAACCGTAGGATACTGCAAGGCATATTTGAGGGGAAAGTTATAGTAAAGTAGCTTTTTTAGAACAAAAAGGTACACTATTGGTACTTGTATGGTGAAGTGAAGCAGAGAAAAGGGAAATAATATGTAATGGTATAATTGTCGTAGAACGTGAGCTCAAAATCACACACAATCAGGCAAACCACAGACAGCCAATGTTGAATGTACTACCTTTATACTTGTACATTATGTATGTAACGTATGTATATTATATGGTGTAGCTTCGATTCGGTTTCATGGAGGTAGTAACGTTTTGTTCTTATCACCTTGTTTCCAACGTAATGATAATGATGTTTCCACACATTTTCTCTTCCCGTGTCCTTTTATCACTTCATCTTATCAATGAAATGGAACAAACTTTCAACTGTTGTGTTGCATACAGGCTGCTAGATGAAAAACTTAGAAGGGGTGGTTACTTTCAGTAAATTGACTTTTTTGTGCTATCGTTTATCACCTTTCCTTTGATAATTATTATTAAGTAGTGAAAGCTACTGTGAAGAAATGCTCAATGGTTTTTGCCTGGATGTAACACGATAACTCGACTACAACTCGGATATTTAAAGGGCATAAATTAATGTTGAGTCTTTTTTGTTTTTTTAGAGTTCTAGGGTCCATTTTTATTCAAGTAAAAAATATCACGCATGAAACCTCAAACCATATACATTATGATAATTTTTCGCAAATCTAATTCGTAATGTCCATGGGTTCCATTTCTCCTTCCATGTTCTCAGTGTCTGTCTCACAATCAGTCTCCATGTTACTTGGTTGTTTCTTTATCAGTTGCATTTTCATGGGATCCATAGTGAAATTACCCTCCTTACTGACTTCCTTGTTTTCCTCAAGCATCTTCAGATTCTCCTCATAGCTGTCATCTAGTGGCTCCGCTCCATCTGGTATGATGACGGGCCCATTTAATCCCACTGCAAACGGTGATATCTTGGGCTTTTTCTAACCACATACATAAAATAATAACAAAATTAGAGCATAATTATAAAGTAAACACGTTTAAAAAACTGAGAATCATTATAATGTGTACATTGTACAAAGTTTCAACGAAAAAAGTATCTCTTACCTGTTTCGGAACCTCACAGCCATCATTTGACACATCTAGGATGTGACATCGAATATTCACTTTCTTTTTCCCCATTTTTAGGAAAAATTTCTCCAAAAATTTGTTGCACGCCTCATCAGTCAATCCTTTTCCTTCATCCCCACTTCCGCACAAGCTGTCTTCATCATCACTAATCTCCGACTCCTCATCAGATGTTTCAGACTCCTTGGACGAATCAGAGGAACTCTCCGATTCCATCAGAGATCCTCCTTCCGAACCTCCACAACCAGCGGGGCCAACAGCTTGAATTTAAAAAAAATAACAAAACAAGTCCTTCATTTCCAAATCACTAAAAATTGCCCATTAATTTAAACGTAATCACACTTTTACCCCCAGCATCCTCTTCATCACTGTCGACAAGCTCGACTTCCTCTACCTTTTGTAATTCATTACATATCTTTGAAGGAGCTGGACTTGCCACCGTTCGTTTTGGGGGTTGTCCCGACATCGTCAATATAATAATATAAGTATAAAACGCCAAAGAATACAGTAATCCTTTTTAGTTAAAACACAAACCACAAATAAAATCAACACAAATTTAATTCAGTGTACCCGAAATTAACAAATACCAAAAAAATATTAACCTAGATTCAATCAATCAACTGTGTAGTTTGCTCCAGTTAATTTTTTCCACATCTGCTTGCTAGCAATATATAATATTGAGCCCGCGAAATTTCACACTCAATCTAGTCATATCTTCATATATATTATCATAAAAATATACGTAGCCTTGACCATGAAAAGTATGTAATACAAAAAATGAATCGCCTGCTCATATACATACATATGTTGTCAAATCATGATGAACAGTTCTGTCCAAAAAAAATACAATGAAGTCACTTGTTCATTTCTCAAAATACACCACAGAGACTGACTAGACAAACATAATAATATGCACATTTTTGCTAGTACAGCTAGTCTAGTCACATCGAGTTTGGGTGGTGGTATGGTCCATGTAACAAACATTTGCATTGACGACAACTCTTATGCTCACTTGATTGTATTGAAAAAGAAGTGGACGAAAAAAATATAACAGTGGAAAAAAGAGACAGACACGTTGTCGTCGTGAATTGCATTTGGATTGCATTGCAATAATATCAGTAGCTATTGATGTTGGTTTGAAAGAGGAAACAAACCAGTAAAGCAAAACTTCATTTATGTAGGTACATACTCCCGAAAACAGCATGGCTCAAAATGCAGCATGAAATAAAAAAACGGAGAATTTGCTAAGGAAAGCAAAGCAATCATCATGATGATTTTGATGGTATGGCGGTACAACTACTGGCGGCATGGCAATTTACCAAGTAAACTAAACTGGTTTTCATCATCGTCCTCTCATCATTATTATCACAGCATCATGATGATCATAGCATGTAGTAAGCCTGATCAGCAGAGACAGACACACACGCATGTGAAGGGAAAATAAAATGAGGAAGCAAAAACAACATGTCCATCTTCATTCACCATTCAACCAGTTTCACTTTCCCTGCTTCCATTGCATTGCCGCCGCCGCCGCTTCTGTTGTTACTTGTGTGAGAGGAAGCAGAGAGTGGACATTGCACTGTGTACTTACATATACAGTACACATTCCACAGGACATAAAAAATAGTGAAAGCACGCCACGCGGAGCAGCAGTAATCATATCCATGAAATAACAGACGCAGCAGCCACTAATCCGGATTGCTCTGTCTTGTCTACCAGACTGCCTAGAAACTCTCCCTTTCTCTCTGATGAAAACTGATAAACTTTATAGCGTTTTTTTTATTACTTCTCTCTGCCGCCGCATATACACATAATATATTATATACGTACGCGTACATACTATCGCCACTTTACTTATTGTTTGCTACAGAAATAATGCATGCACATTTGAACACCAAGCTTAACTCTTAAGTTTTTTCTCAAACGAAAATTGTACAACATAGCATTTCCTTTCATTGTTGTTGCACCACAAAATCGGACAGAGACCAGATTCAATGCAATCAACTTTTTTGTGAGTTAGCTATTTACATTGAGGCTGGGGCTCATAGGTTGGTCAACTAAAAATGAACTTGACTGACTGATGAGATGGCTTATATTTTTTTTTGTAACATTTGGATACTTGTAAGCGAATAAATGAAGAGCTTGGTTTGGTCAAAAAGATAATTGAACTAAAGTAAAATAAGCAATATTATCATAAGAAGAAGGGAACTCATTCTCACTCAGAACAAGCTGGTAATATCAGCAGCCCACCAGCGTCAGCGACACTGTCGTCCCGACGCCAATCAACATCACCTCCGCTTTTCATACAATATATGACCATGTAGCAAAGTATATGATGTATGATATGAACGAACAAGAGAATACATAAAAAAGAACAGAAGAAGCGAGAAAAAGACGCACACACGTTCCACACATAAAATTGGACATGGGCACTAATACCATTTTTACGAGTTTTTTTTTACTCTGCACTTTATCCACACATCCGACATCCATCCCCACAGAAGTAAAAGGTCACTTGCTTGCTTTTTTTGCTATCATCACAGTTTTTATGTTTGATTGTGTGGGCTTTTGTTACACAGCAAAATGCTCGCTTTGCCTCATCATATCAAGTTAGTTAGTCACACAAATAGCGAGAAGAGAGATGCTATCCTTCATCTGATTTCTTTTACACTGACTGAGTATTTTATTTTTTTTGCACAAAAACATGTAAAAAAATAAATACTGACAGCGCTAAAGAAAACGATACATGTGAAAGTGAGATGTTACGCGCGAGCGATGCAACAATTTTTTTTCTCTTCCTCTTTTTTTATGGTTTTGTTGCAATAAAAGTGAAAAAAAACTATTATATTCTTTGTGTGTTTGGGTTGGATTGTTGTAATTGTAAGTAGTAAAGTAGTTGTTGTTTGTGGTGGCGTGACATGACATGACGATGATGATTAGGATGCGGCCTGTTCCTGTTGTGTACTGACTGAGTCAGACGTATATAGTCAGCGTTATTTTTGTTTGTTTGGGTTTTTATTGTGTGGCTTGTTATATAACAGCAGCAACTGATTTTTTTAGTAGATTGATGAGTGGGGTAGGTGTGGAGGTGGCGATGGAGGAGGAAGGAAAGAGTTGCATGTCTGCTGTTGGAACATTATTATTATCAGTGTTTTTTTGTTGTTTGTAGTAGTTGTCCATCTATTCAATGCGAATGATGACAATGAATAAAGTTGCTTTAGTTTTTTTTGGATGATGAATTTATTTTGAGCAATGTTTTGCACGACTAGAGGGTTTTTTTTATTTAGAATGAAATAAAAAAACGGTTGTGTATAGAGAATAGAGTTGAGAGAGAATAGTAGATGGCTTAATGGAAGGATTGTGATGTGATTGTGTGAGAATTGTGGCTTGTTTTGATTACTTTACTTTTTTACGTACTCACCAACTCACTTTTTGTTGACTGGTGAATTAGGAGATAAAAGAGGAAAACACGATCCACGCTTCCATATAACTTACGTAACGGGCATGCTTTAGTATCAAGTCTTTTTGTCGTGTTGTGAATTGTGCGGGTATTTGGTAACATACATTTTTTTCTGGTGGTTTGGTTGATTGTTGACAAAAAAGGTGCTACATTTAAAGATTCTTTTTAACGTTATTTTCTTGCGTCACGTTCATGTCACTGAAAGCTCATTTGATTGCGTTGCGTCGTTGTTCGTGCAAATGCACATGACATTTAGGTACATTACACATCATCATATCATGCAGCATTAATTTTTATGTATGCGATTAAATTCCTTTCTCTCTGATTCTGACCAACTCTTTTGCATTTCATTTACAAAACTTCATATAAAGTCTAAAAAAGAATTGTTTTATGCATGCATGCCATGCATTTCATGTAATACGATACGAAAACATTGAACGTTTTCTTTTTCAGGGTTAGAGTTACTGTTAAATGACCAGTAATAAGCATTTCATGTGACCAGATTAATTGTCAGTAAAATTTAGTAATGTCAGTGTCATTAGTCGTTATTTCAAACTATCATTTCGCTAATCTAATAACTATTATTGACCAAAGCTGCACATTTAGTGTTATTAGTATGCTTGTTTGCTAGTGTTGCTTTGCTTCTTTGTCAGTGAAGTCATAGATACATCTGGCATTCTTACGTGTATTTGCACGAAAAACTATGGACTATGGACATGAGTTGAGATTCAGAACAGGAAACCGTTAATTCTTTAGGATATTCTGAAAGAAATAATGCAACAAGTTAAATGAGCACTATATCAAAGTTCAATAAACTTAACTAGATTAAATTATGTATGATATGAAATGCGATAATGGTGATCCCATTACATTAAATGTTCAATGATATTTTCGACACTTTTTGTAATAATTAGTAGTTGGGAGGAGTATTTGGATTCCAATATTAGTAACCAAGTTCAGGCCTAGTGCTGCATATTCTGACATGCATTTCCGAGACGTAAAAATTAGGTGGGGTGGAATACGTTCCATCAGGGAACTGAAAAAATGACTTGGAGTTCATGAAAAGCATGTGTTCATTCATTGTACTCAAACATATGAAATCATGTAAAAATTTCCGAGTTACTTTTAACTATCAAGCTAATTCTCTTGCTTTTAAAAACAACATTATATGCATACAAAATACAAATACACATTTATCTTGATTCATAAAAAAGGAATTTTGCTAATCCGCTTTTCAGGGATTACTTTTTTCGATTGCGATAATGATAAATAATGGTTTATGTGACTTAAAACAATGCAGCTTTTGTTCTTTTGTGGCTCCTGAAGGACCATATCACATGTATGTATGTATATGTGCCATAGTCTTGAAGACGCAAGCGAAATGCATAAAATCTATTGAAACAATAAAAATAAATGGTTTCTTTTAAAACTACAAGTCAATACTAAAAATAGCACGTTTAAATCGTAAAAGCGTTGCTTAGTTTTATTGTTCCAACATCCCAGCACAACTCGCACTCAGCTTAAAACTGGCTAATTAATCTAGATCATCAAAAACCACCAACAAACAAGAGAAAATTACCAAAAAGCATTAGAGATGTGAAATAATATTAATTGCCGATAACATCATCATCAATAAGGTAGCTTAAAACTTTTAATCTAAGCCAAACCAATCATGTTCCGTTTTTATGTCTTTCTACACTTTTTTTCTGTCGAGTTCTTTCTCATAACGCCAAGCCAGAAGTACACAAAAATGTTTTGAACCTAAAACACAAATTCTTTCAAATCATAAGACGTACATATAAATAAAGTGTCGCTTTCTGGAAAATCCCCGACTGACACGACATGGCATTTACACTCGTACAAAACATTAGAAGTCGAAAGTTGGTCAGAGTACAATATGAGACATAACGGAAAGGCAAAGACAACGACAAGAAAAAAGCTGCCCGTAAAACTATGTGTCTGTGTACAAAATCATTCTAGTCAACAACACAAATCCCGAGTAATATGTTTGTACTTTTTGCATTTTATTTTTATTGTTTCTTCCGTTTTTTCTCTTGTTTGACACGAAACCAAAAAATAAAGCAGTTGCGAGGACTTCCTCCATCATTTCACGACTTACATCACGACACCATCACAAGACTACACGTGATTTCTTTCGAGGGGATTATTTCTTCCATTTTGTTTGAAACGTGTTGGAGTCCAATCTAAAGAATTTTTTGTTACCCAGTGACGACGCGACGTGGCATGTGAAATATAACGAAATAAAAGAGTACTTAATCTCGCGTTTTATTTTTTGTTAAAGCATACATTAGTGCACTTTTTCTTTTAAAAAAAGAAGACTTTACTCATTTAAATAGCTTTCAACGCAAAAAAAAAACCTGAGAATAATATAGCCAATTAAAATGCATTTTATGCACCCCAGCTCACCACCCCCAGCCAAGTAATTACAATATTTCCACACGAATTAGAAATATATTTCCTTTAATCGGTGACGGCGAGGCAATAAATGTCATTTAAATGAAATGCTCGAAAGTTTTATAACAAAAGTTTTGATTGCGTGCGTAGACATAATGAACCCAACATTTTTTTATCATTTCTTTCGAGCACTTTTTTCAGTATTCCTAATACGTGCAATCATGTTAAATTGATAAAAAAAAGTAGTTAAAACGTCTCAAATAAAATATGTAATTTAAAACGCGATCCGTATCAGTCGTCATTTACTGCACAATTAGGTAAAAAGTAAATAAAATAGTGAAAACTTTATAGTTTCCCACACAGCAGCAGCAAAAGCGTACCCCCTAAAACAGAGCCATCCAAATTGTCAACTTTGAGTCAACTTACTCAACAGCCATATAATCATCATCATCGCCATCATCTTCTACACATCTTCCATTTTAACTTTCACTTTTATAATAACCATCCCCACCGCACCACAGTATACAACATTACATTACAAAAAAAATCCACTATTTACACTTGAGAGACGACAGATTTGGGAATTGCAAATTGTGTTTATCTTGCTTGAAAACAACTCAAACAATTACAACACCTAACACACCATACTACATTCCACCACCACCACCATTAAAACTTGTAGAATTGTAACTTGTAATGGTATCATTGAGATCATTGCATCGTTTTCTCTTCTTGTGAACATCCATTACATACATTTGTCTATTTAATATATCACATGTCAAGCATTACACAAAAAAATACAAGTAGGTGTGGATCTGAATCCAAAGAAAAAGAAGGCGGAGGAACAAAAAGTAGCTGTTGTTAGCCAACTTTCTCTTAAAGTAAAAAAAAATATATATAAAAGGAGTTGACTCTACAGTTTTTCCCTTCTGTACACACAATATACATACATTCTTAAGGTCATGATGACTACTAACTGTAATGAATACATTTTCAGGGAGAGAAACTTGAAGAAAATCGTTGTTTTTTTCTTTCTTTCTTTCGTTCATGTTGATATGCACTGATGAAGAGAGGGAGTGTGAGTGAGACGAGAGGGCAGAGAGTGTCATTTAGACGAATAATTGATGTGAAGTCTCAGAGAAAAAAAACGGAGGAGAAAACGAACAAACTTAAAAAACGGCAAGTTTCAGTGGAAATAAAACTTAAAGAATCCCACCAACTCAACTTGCTTGGGTGGTGGCGGTGGTGGAAGGAATCACGTTGCTTGCATTTTTACTTGCTTCTTTAGTTACTACACTTTACTTTACTACGACTAAACTACGTTACATTTCCCTCGTTTAGTTTTTTCGTCGTTTTTTATTGGAACTTTACTTGGACAAAAAAAAATCTTTGAAAAAAGTATAAAAAAACTAACAAGGATTTTCTTCATTCTTTTTTCTTCTCTCTCTCTTGTGCTTTCCCTCATGACTTGTGTAACTGTTACTTGAGCTATTCTTTATACTTGTAAACTACTTGCAAGCAAACACACTAGAGCTAAAATGCGAATGCTAGTACTAAGAGCAAGAAAAGCTGGAATGTTCTGTTATATCCCATTAGTTTCATCATTTTGATTCTTTTACTTTTTTCTCCTCTTCTTCTTCTTTGTTTCTCATCCCAATCGTCTCTCCTCAATTTCAGTGTACTATTTAAGCATACATGTTCCTTATGTTCCGATATACTTCAAGTTGAAACAACAGACATATCATCGCACTGTTGTGTGTGTGTAAAAAGAAGAATGAAACTTTAACTGATCTTCTCAGATTTTCGTCTTCTTTTTTTTTATTTTCTCAACTCATCTCTTGCTCTGGTGCTGCCAATGTCACGAGCAGCAAGTAAAACAAAAAGATATGCTGAGGCTACCTTAGACCTCACCGTCATCATCACCACCACCACCATTTCTGATAGTTTTTCCAAACTAAAATGCTCCTTTCTTCATCCACGTAAAACGCAAAACCAACCCAATTCAAAATAAAAAAACACCCCATCATCCTTCCTTACTTTATCATACCAACAAACTCAACAACCGCCACACTACTACCACCGCATACATTACTAATGTATTTTTTCTTCTTGTCTAAAAAAAAGTCTGTAGTGAATATGGGTATCTTAATAATACTACTTGCTCTAATGCTGCAAACCGGAACATTTTCTCTGGTCGTTTGTCCCGTTGTTCTTTTCTGTTCCTTGTCAATGGAAACTTTTCCCTGGTGCGTTGTAACGTACAAAAAAGTAGTAGCTAACTACCCATACACATATACATGCACTCATCTTCTTACTTTTGTTCATCTTCTTTCTTGTTTTTTTTCTCTTCTTCTACCACCACCGCCACCACCCAAGCAAGTCATGACCAGGAAGGAACGCAAGGGATTAAGTAAGTAAGTAAAAAAGTGGAAAAGAAGAAGAATGAGTTAGTTGGCTGTTACGCTGTATGTAAAAAGTAGAGAAAAAAAAGTGTATAGTCAAGTATGCACGACAATAACAACGAAACGACGACTCAGTCAGTATATAATGGAAACAAGTTGGTAGTGTGGTGATGGTGGGAGTTAAGTATAACTAACAAAAGCATTATTATTTGGGAGAAGATGTGTTATATGCAACCTTCTCTTTTTACTGCCATTACCACTGCACAAACTATTATACCACTTTTTAATACTTCACCCCTTCTTCCATTTTATGTACTCTGCACAAGTCGCTCACTTAACGTACTTTCAGCTCTCAAGAA
>JAQFZG010001909.1:0-18829 GCA_034695465.1 Entomobrya nicoleti
ACAACAGGTGAGCGGCGCCAAAGATAGTGTTTGACGTCCACGTCAACACTCCAAAAAGGGGAGTTGTGGTAGTATGTATCTGTACATACTAGCACATTAGAGTGTCATTGCAGGAAGGAGTCGCTATAGCTCAGTGGTAGAGCTATTCGCCCGGCAAGCGAATGGTCGTGGGTTCGGTCCCCACTAGCGTCACTCTCTTTTTGCAATGATACCTCACACACTCTCTAACACAATCTCTCTCTCAAACACACCAGAATACAACACACAGTTGGTTCTGCTACACATAATACCAAGTTTCTCACCATTCCTTATTGGTCCAGTGCACTGGGATTCCTAATAGGGTTATACTTAACTGAATGAGTTTTAAACTTAAAAATTACGGTCAGTTTCCTTGAAACAGCATTGACAAACATTTGACCGAAACAATTTTTGTCCCTACATTACACAATCTACTGTTATAGTCAATCAAACGCGTAAATAGGAAGGACGCTTTGACAAATGAAATTCGTATACTTCCTTTATATTTGCTGACAGAACGACATCATTTCAATCCTCATGCAATAAATATATTTAATTCACGATTTGGGAGCAAAAATTCTATCAGATAAAGTTAGATCTTTACGATATATTTAAGTGGACAGTGTAAAACGTTAAATGATTTTATTGTGATTAGAAATTAATTTCATTAATTCGTGGATGCTATTTTGTACTAAAAATATACCGACTGAAGGAATTGATACACAATGTGAACGTTGTTTGTAATTTCAGGTATTTTATAACTTAATTTGTGGATAGATAACGTATTTTTTTGATGTGGTCAAGTGTCGTTTACCATAAATTATTTTTTGGTCAAACGTCGTTAGTGAAAAAAATGAATTTGGTCAAGTGTCGTCGCCCAGAAATTTGTTTTTGGTTAAGTGTCGTTCAAAAAAATATTTTTTTGGTGAAGTGACGTTGGTCAAACGTCGCTTTGGCGAAGCGTCGCGCCACGGTTCTAACACCACCAGATATGCAAAACAATGAGACAAAGCGTGCACTGAGCTCATCTAATTCTTACTTGTTTTATGCAAAAACATAAAAGAAAGCGAATCTTATCCATAGTGTAGAAGGTGAAAGCAATAATATGTATATACGTAATGTAATTGTTTAGTATGTATTACTGTGCCTCCATCCATCCGACACAGCTTACATATTCGCAATGAAACGAATACCTGAAGCCAATCCATCTTTATTCAACTATCTTACGGCTTAAGCAAAGCAACGACTTTGAAAGGGAAAGTTGTAGTTAAATCAGATAAGCAAGAAAGTGGGAATGACAGGTGTCATCCTCAACATCAAATTATCATTTCCGTAATAGTGTTATGTTCAATCCCCTATTCTATTGGAATACATATTCCCGAAACTTGTTTTGTGTGTAGAAATTGTAGAAATAAAAATATATAATATGCATGCATATAAATTACGTATTCTAAATTACAATTGAACATGTAGTTGAAATTGAGAATATACGAGGAATCGATACACATGCACATATTATATTGAACGAAAGTATCATTCTAGTAAAAGTCAAATTAAGAAAAGGATTTTATTGCGTTCGCATTCTGATTTCACATTAAGCATATTTGCATAATGTAGTCCATGGAAAAATTACTGTTGCTAAATTAATTTTTAATTCGATTTGTTTGAAGTGCTGTTTGTCCTAAACCCAACTGCAAACAAGCATGACGATGAACTAAATTCAATTCTTTAAACTGTCATACTGTTAGAAATTCTTAAATGTCCTTTTACAGTCTAGCATCTGTTAATTTTTCATTTCTTAATTCGAAGAACAGTCAAGGATTAATTAAATTGGTAGTAATCTGAAAGCGAGTTGTACGAATAAACTTTCACGTGTTTCACAAATTACTACTACATTTTATTCTACTTCGGAATGAGATGCCATAAAACTGACAGTGGCAGTGCATGTATGAGTGATGCTAGCAACTAAAGCAGAAATCGTGTGGGGTGTGTCTTTTTTGTTCCTTTTTATGTGGGTCTGCTGGTATTTCATACCGCAAAATGAACTCAGTTTTATGGCATCTCATTCCGAAGCAGAATAAAATGCAGTAGTACGCATATAACTGATTTTACTTCTGGTGGTCTGATGTCATAACTAAGTTTTGCTGAAAAAAAATCTTTGAGCTTCTGGCAAAATAGCTCAACAATGCTGTATTATCATTATTTTTGTTGATTTGTATTACATTATCAAGCAGTGCAGATGCCAAGACGTAAATTGTAATTTACAATAATTACCATTGATGTTCTGTAGACCTTCGTCTTCATGTGCAGTAGCAATTAAATGAATTGAAACCCAAAGTCTGTCTATCTAATTTTTGACTCCTCAGTATTCATGATGCTATCTTCTTGACATATGTGTATACATAATACATACCAACCATATTTCGTGGTTTCATGGGATTTGGGTTCTGAAGTTTTCTCATTGACAAAACAAACTTTGACGTTTTCACTGATGTTGTTGGCGTTGCCATGAATATGGTAACGAGATAGCTAGATCTATGTAGAATTTTAAATTAGTTTCAGTGTTCTTTACAACTTTCACAGAGCGCGTCCTGTTTCGTACCCACGGATGTTTTGTATCGGAAAGTGTGTAAAGTATTCACAATCCCCGAATGGATTAAAACACTGAACTTTAATGCATACATGGATCACTTCACAAGCAAGTCTGATTTACATAGACAATTTTCCGACAACTTTATAACATGCCAGTATTGATGTGAATAAAACATAATATTACGCAAATAAACATGCAACGAATAATCAAGGACGAAATACAGAATTTAAAGAGGAACAGACTCAGATTTTTAAGTGCTAATCTTGCAGAGTCTTGTAATCCGTAATCAGACGTATACTTTACTGTATACTCATTCTATCATTCGTATGAGAATCCCTGAGAATGTTTTGAATTCAAAGGAAAGACTCTACTGATGGAAAAAGTAAAAAAAACTTATTTAACAATTTTTACAATTCAGCTTCGTGTATTTCGATAACAGAAAAGTTAGTTTTATTTAAATGTAGGCATGATACGTACTATGTGTGCATCGCATTACGATCGAGTACTTCAGGTATTTGAAATGAATTTCTTTGCCACAGCTCAAAAAAATCTAAATTTTAACAAGTTACTTCCTGAATACCTAAATATCTAATCAGTCTGCGGGTAACTCTTCAATTACTTTTTAAGCCTTATACACATACATAATTCTGTCAGTTTAAAGTGCAACTGATAGAATCTACTATGAAAAATGTAACTTTATATTTGAAATACGTTTCTGGAATAATATAATAAATGCTAAATTTTAGGAGTTGTTGACATCTAAGTTACGAAACCATGCCAACAATCGCTTTAAAATTAGCTTGGTTTGAGCTTTAGCGTTTCAAGGAAAACATAAATCTTAGTCATTTTATAGTAGGAAATGACATGATGAATCATGCTCAAAGTTTAACCTTCTTATAACATAGAAGTGGTTGGATCGGAAAGGAAAGTAGACAAATTTCAAGTGTATTACTATTAATATTAATGTCCTGAATGGAACAATAATAACAGAAAAACAAGACTTCAAAGAAAACCATCCAGCTAAAAAGTATATATCCATGTGATTTGGTTTAGCTTCCCTATTTAATTAATTATTCGCCTTTCATGTGTAATAATGCTTGGAAGTGGAGAAGGTTGCTTCCGAGGCGAGGTTTTCATGTTCCATCTGGTTTAATTATAACTTATACTTATTACATATTCGCTTAGTATATTTTCCAGTAAATTATTTTGTCAACAGCGAGCGACAATTTATTCGTAACAACGATAAAATAAATTTAATATTAGTTCTACTATTCTTTAGGTACATTGCATTGATTGTTTGCTCAAGGATATCTTTTATAAGCTTGTAATGTTTGGGTACACTAATCGTGCAGATTACTGTAACGATTTATTTGGCAGTGGTGTGTAGTAGCTAATAGAGTTAGTTATCGATTCCGACTTTAGGATTGTATTAGAATTAGTATACTACGCATCACAAGATTTTACCATGTAAATATCATGCGTATATTATTTTATTCTGTATTCGTTATTTGCTTATTGTATAAAATCAAAAAGCTGCTAATAATCTAGCTATGTATAAATGTTTATAAACCTCTTCCAGTCTTCTTCATCATCAAAAGCTTACTTCATATTTTGCAAAAGATAATGTCATTTTGTTTCAAGGTTATTACCGACTAATGAAACATTTTCCTATGCATTGTTATTGCAGAGCGTAAGTCGCCAACCGAACCGAACCATCAAGATGAAGATCAGCATCATTATCTCTATCCCATCCTATCTCACCAGTCTCCGTTGTCATTATCTTTATTATAATCCCGAAGAGAGTTGTTAGAGTGGTGACACTGATGGTGATGATGACGAGACCGATAATGTGGTGTGAAATTGTGCTATGCTGTTCGCTAGATGATGAAATAGTTGAGACGACAATGATGCTGATGATGATGATGATTAAGCCTTCTACAACCATATTGCCTTATTCTATAGCTTTATAACTTGATGGCGGTAGCAAGTCTGCTTTCTCTAATCTTTTTGATGTAACTGGCTTCAGCTTCTAAAACTCTAATACCACGACCACCACATTGATGTACTGCCTTTTTTTACTCATCAGTAACAATGTGTTTGTCTTTACTGTGTCGTTAATTGATGCTGGCAGGATGGAATGACAGTGCTGTTTTAGCAAGAAGTGCTATCTCTCAATGTCATTTTCACTAATATCAAAATACGGATGTGGGTGGTAGGAAGAAGTTCACTTTGTGTAGGTTCATTCCCATAAGATCGTCATTATTACTATACATAATATATGTACATACATTCTTTAAAAATATATTTTAAGTAATAAGTAATAATAACTCAAGGAGGAAGCTAGCCCTGGCTGATAAAAAATGGATCTTTTTGGGGAACAACGAACAGTCAATTTTCTTCTTATATGTATCTTACTTCCAACATAGGAACTGACTTGTATAGTAATCATCACTTCTATCAATATTGAATGCATTGTCCTTCTTTCATATTATATGCTATGCTGGTAATCGATAAGAAAATGGAGTGAAAGGATTAAACCTAAATAATAAAGTAATAAGGTAGAAGGACGATCTTAAAGGAAAAGATGCTAAAATCCACATGAAGTCTTTGAATGTGTTTCCTTGTGCGAATATATGTCTTTATATGTGACGTATACTTTTCTTTTTGTTTCTGAACTTCTCTGTAGGCTAAATTTCTGTGGGCTATTCATGTATGTGTACATATTATATATATGTATATGCGATATATTTGACTTTACTCCATTTTTCCTTGATTCTTATATTTTCTTTCATTTGTGTACTCTGAATGTAGGTGTAATTACACTGCAATAAGCAATATATTGCATTGGTTTTCCTTAGGGAAATATAATGCACATTGTTATTAGTAATATACATGATTACTTTCTCTAGCCATCGACGACTGATATGTATGTATGTAATGTATTTCATATGATCCCGAATTCTAAACGTGTTGTAAAAGGGATTATATACTTTGTATTTTTTCAAAAATTGGACTAAAATTCTACTCATGAATTCTTGTGTACTCAGAAAATGCTGAAATGGAAGTGTTTCAGAGTAGCCTAGTAGAAAGCTCATAATACCGTAAGTAATCTGGATACTCACTCACTTGGAATTTTAGATAATCTCTTTTTAGAAATATGAAACAGCACAATTGCCCCATTATAGTAGCGAAGAAAGTTACACAATCACCTATACACACCATACAGAGAGAAAGAAGTTTCTAATTCGCATGTATATAAAGTTGCTGTATTGCTTCGGAAACTTTAAATTTGAATGGCGAGAATCAGTTTACAAGTACCAAGCCGCTTTGCAGTCGAGTACCCTAAAGTGCATGTTGGGATGTGATAGGCTAACTACATGGACATAAAAATAAAGTTGCTAAACACAAAATAGTTGCATGGCTTATGTAAAAAAAACTAAAAAGATGTTTACAAATTAGAACAGGAAAGCACACCTCAGAATAGGAAGTGGTGTTCATTCCTGGTCGTTTGATCCAAATACATGATTGCATACACTTATACTTTCACACGTACTTTCGAATGTCCTATTAGAGAGTATTGGTAGAACGCAGGTTGTTTTGGCATTTAAGTACTTCTATAGCTGAATTCTGTGCTGACGTGGTTTCCAAAGTATAGGGTTTAGGGATAGGGATTTTTCACTTACTGAGCAAATAGAGAGACAGACAAACAAACAAAACCATTGTACTTGGCTTTTAGTCTCGTGTAACAAATGATTGCCTTTGTAACAAGAATCACATTTTAGGTATACTAGATACATATCATGTAATACAACGGGGGTAATATAGACTACTGAAATTTTATAGTTAGTTGACTTGACTGTTTTAGTAAACGCAAGGTTGTACTTTCACCATGAAAGGTTACACGCTTACTATTATAAGCAAGGTTCAACTTAAATAAGTTCTTGCTGAGTGCAGCCAAGAAAATCTCATTTTATTCTCGTGTTCTAAAACTTCCAATAATACACACAAAAAACTTTCTTGTTCACTGTATTTTCTTGAAAGATTCTTTTTTTTATCGCCACGAAAGAAGTGAATGTACATGAGAATAAAGAGTGTACACAACTACTTCTTCGTAAGAAAGGATTGCAAATGAGCTTGATTGAACGTAGTATTAAAGCCTTTGCCTTATGAATGGGTTACTGTCACGGAGTTTTATGATCAGATCAATTTTCCTGTTATCTCATCTAAATCGACATCGTCTCCTCTTTCTCTCTCCACGACACTAAGAATGTATTGCCAATGGATGACTGACACGAAAATCGGAAAGTGAGAGCAACATCAATTTAAACTGCTTACACTACACTATTTACTGAAAGTAGTGTATCTTTCGTACGTAACTTGGAGAAAATGAGCCTTTTGCTTGCAATGTTGCAATACCTGTCTAGGAAGAAAGTTGGAGCAAGTAAATAATACTTGAATTTACTTTGTGGTACGTACATGAATAGAAATGAGAAAGAAAGAAATCCTATTTACATGTATCACGTTGAATTAGATACAAAATGCAAATTTATGGGGCAAGGTAATACATTATTCTTCAGAAATAGACATATTATGCATGAAAGTGAGAATGGCAAGTTGGCAAGTATACATCCTTTTCAATCATATGTCTACAATCATTTATCACGACAGATATTGCAAGTTACAACTGGAAAGAAAACAGGAGAGTTACAGATTACTTTCGCCAGCATATTCTCTACCCTGTGCTTCAGATAGGGGTATGTGAGATTCAAATTATCCCCAGAATTTTCCTTATTTCTTGTGTAGGTGTAGGCAGAGTAGAAGAGCATGCATAAATAAGCAGAACACTCGATTGAATGACTGTTACCATGAAATGTATGAGAGATCGTGTAAGCCTACAAAAACTGAATGGATTAATGTATTATTTATATAAACTGCACACACATCGCTAGCTCACACTTCAAACAAATCACCAGTAAATCATCATCGGACAAACACCTTCGAAAGAGGGTTCATCGACAACAAAAACAATTCTGGGAATTTCGAAGTAGTAAAAACATAACTACTATTTCTGCACAAATTTTACGCGAGAGCTTTTAAACAAGTGGCTTTGTAAGTGGTTTGTTTGTTTAGAGGCACAAGTTCAGAGTGTGAGAACCGTGTCGTGAATTCATTCAATGTTGAGTATGTCGCCCTTATCCATGATGCATAAAATATAAACTGGTGTTATGGACTTTGTTGTAAATCGAGTCCGTCAAATTCACATAACTGTGATAATGCAAAAGGGCTAGGGTCCTCTGTCACGATTCGCCTTCACAAAACACATTTTTGACGCTTTTCTCCCACCATTTATCATACAGTTCTCTTGAGTGGGAAGGACCCATTCTCTTCCTTATATAATGTGTACCTTTACGATCATTAATAGCATCAAGTATTCCTATCACATTTTCCACATTCCTTCAAATCCAGAATGTCATTTTTACATTGTAGTGTTAGTGTTATGCTTATATATGTATGTACGTATTTATATGTACGATTTCATGTATTTTTTGGATGATTTGTTCCCATATATCATAAAAAGTTATAATTATAAGGATTTCCCGTTAGAGAAGTTCAATTTATAATGTGCTTTGGGGCACAATGATAATAATATGTTGCAAGATGCTATGCTACTTTAGTAGAGTCAGCATTTTAGTGTACCCCGCAGTATTGTATATGTATGCAGTACGTGCGACGCGACCAAGTCCTCTTTTGTTCTCTTGAGGAATATGGTTGTAAAAGTATTTCGCAAAGCGATTATCACCCTTTTTCCTGACTGAATAGGAATTGTGTAGTAATACAACACACAAATATTTTATACTTGGTAGCACATGTGGTGCTAATGTTGTCGCAAAATGCCTACATGCTACAATAGCCGAATAGATTGCCATACTAAATAGTAATAAAACTGCTTCTACACACAAAATACACATCCAACATCCGGTGAGTCCGATTGTTAAAACAAAATGTTACACTGTTAAACTGTACTTGTGGGTATATGAACGGGATTCGTAGAAATCATGAATAAATCCAGACAAGGGAATAGAGAATTTCACTGCTTGCGATGAAAACAACACAATGCTATGGAATATGCATATATAAATGAATGGGTTTGACTGCTGGTTTTCACTAAATTTATATCAAGCAAGATCAAGCATACAGATACTCACAGGAAATAACACGGTTAAGCTGATTCGTTACTTTCACAAGAGAAAGTTAACATTATGTTGATTATCGTTGTGATGCCCTATGTAATTATCGCAATAAAAGGGTTTCTTGTTCTGACTACTAGAAGTTAGAAGTACTATGAAACACTGCAGTTTGGATGAAAAACAAATAACTGTAACAAACAATATTTTGTAAAACATCAGCAGGATCAGGAGTGTGATTTCGTTCCGTTACAGTGTTTGTTGAGATAAACTAACGAAACTGTAACGAAACTTGTCTACTTGAAGCAAAAAAGCAAACACCGCTTTTTAATTGTAGTCAGAAAAGTATCATTTAGTGTGTTATATTTCTATGTATTTAAAATGGTAGTTGCGACTTTAAATACTGAGGTGAATAAACTCAGTTTTGTACCAATATCAATATCATGATACGAAGATAAATTAATTTTTGGTTCTTTGTACTGTGTACTGACAGAGAACTAGGCAAAAAATCTCATCCATCACTCTGCATTCTTATTCCTAAAACGTATCGATTCTGACCCGAGGTGTTACAAGATTGATGCTTTTCGAATGGTAAAACAATTTTTCTGTTTCAATAAATTCGCAAATTGCGATTCACCAAAACCATGCCCATAATTCACCTAGTATTTATTATTTTCCCTTTATTAGAAGACAAGTAAAGCTTCTTTGACGTGAGAAGACTGGAAGTAAGATTTACATATTTCTTTCTTTCAAGTACGAAAAATGCCGAAATTGATCCTTCTTCTTTATACAAGAAAACTCAGACTGTTTATTTACTGAAGGAGTAATGAATAGTTTCGACAAATAATGAGTTTTAAAATAAAAACTACATCCAATCCAATCCCAGAAAGTCGTTACATTTATGTAATTGAAAAAATCTTCCACTAAGTCATCTTGAAGAAACTAATCACTGTAAAGTGGAATTGGAAGTATGGAATATGGATAGAATGGAATTTAGAAAATGATTACTGTACACATTTAAGTGTAAGTAAATAAAGGGCACGTGTTCTAAGCAATTTCAATCTGATGAATAGAATAGGAAAGTATAACGTAGTAGAAAAGCAAAATAGGAAAGATCCAAGAGACCAACAAGTTCCGATGTTATGACCAGACTTACAAAATTACAAGGACATTTTCATGTTTTATTCCAGGATAATTATAATGTAAATCATAATGTACCATATAAGTATGGTTCTACAATAACATGAACATAGTTTACCAGAGTTCTAGAATGATTTTCATACCTCTGATGTCCTATGAAC
The DNA here is from genome assembly GCA_034695465.1 of Entomobrya nicoleti. Taxonomy (NCBI): domain Eukaryota; kingdom Metazoa; phylum Arthropoda; class Collembola; order Entomobryomorpha; family Entomobryidae; genus Entomobrya; species Entomobrya nicoleti. Next base: position 10,098 of record JAQFZG010001909.1, read on the forward strand.
GAATTCTAATTCTAAGGACATTGCCTTTGCACTGTTAGGAATCTTTTCTTGGGAATCACTTCAACAAGGATAAAAGTATGATTGACATTTGCTAGTGTGTTTGAAACCGTGTAAAGTCCATATCAGTCAGTATTACTATAACACAAAAGTGAAATTGATCGCATTAAAAATTCGATTTGTTGTAATTCCATACCACAATACCTTTCGAAAAGATCAAGGCTGTAACAAATAAATAGGACACAAAAAAGTTCTTCAGAAGATGAGTACTTAAAAAGTTAAGAATCAATTAGCTCTCTTTTGTTGGGAATTTCACAATACTTTTTGTGACTTCATACTTTAATACTATTTCTCCCTTTTTATCTATATAATTTTCTTCGTCTTTGATGGTATTTTCCTCGCACTTGTTATCATTCCAATTCTATTCTGTTTCTATTTGAGATTGTAACTTGAATATTCGCCAACATCTTGTATGCATTCATCCTCTCTTTCAACCAACCAAAAAAAAGAACTTTCAATTCTCAAACTTTCAGTTATTGTGTTACATGAAGCAGCAAAGCGAGACGGAAATTGCCATCATGTTATAATTTATTGTAATAATATCCCTTTGAAAAAAGTTTGCCTTCCTTTTCAATGGTGACACACTGTTTCTTTTTAAGCTTAACTTCAAAGTTAAATGTACACACATACACATGTAGTGTATGATGAACACAAAGTATAGTTTGTGTAGATTGACATTACTTCTCCCTCATACAACGATGATGGCAACAAGTCTATTCTTCTGCACAACTTGATATTATACGCTGACTTGGTATTATGATCATTACAAAAGGCTTTCATCTGCCAGTGCTCGGCTCTCGGCTCACTTAGGAGGAATATAATAATGATAAATACTCTCCTCAAAATGTAACAAAAGTCCTTTTTTATGTGTTTTCCTTGTGTACATATCATGCTCAGATTCTGCCATGTACTTTTTCTGGCAGAACTAACACCAAAAGCAGAACTATTGTTCTCCCTGACTTTCTCCGCTAGCTATCAACTTTGTAATATCACCGCACCACCGTAATTGTTTACCTTTTAATAGTGGTGTGTGTACACGTGTGTAGCCATTTCTATGCACACTTTTCGCCCTATTTTTTTTCCCTCGTCGCTTCTTCAGCTTTCACTTTGAGACCTTATTGCTTAATTGACCATATCGCGTTTCACGTTAGGTGGAATCAGATACGCTTCTCTTTAACGAGCTTACAACACTTTTAGTTATCTGACATTTTCTAGTAGAGTGTTGATGCAGCTGTAATGTAGAAGTAAAAATAATTTATAGACATGCTTTCACTTTGTTTTGCTACGGAAGTTGTTCAGTAAAGCGCTGATTTGTGTTTCACAACGAAATCTTCAAAGAAGCGGATGTTTTTTTTGAAAGTAGTTCCCGCTTGACATGATTTACAAAGGAAATTAATAAATTAAATTTATTCGTGTCATTCTCCAAGGTTCTCAAATTTCTAAACTACTTGTTTTTATTGCCTGTTATCTTTTATGTAAACTTGATATTACTTTAAAATGTAACAGGTGAAAAGCAATTTTAGTATATGGGTGAATGACGTCTGTTATTTCTTTGTTCCAAATAGATATGCCAACTGGAATACTTCATACATCATAGAGCTTTTTAATAAGTAATAGGAAGAAAAATTACTTTACATGTCCGTTTATGATTCTTTTGAGCTTATACTTGGCATTTACATACATGCAAGATCACAGGCCTGTAAATAAATGGATGTAGAGAGTTTATTTTCCTTTTTATGATACAAACTTTCACGTGTGTAATACACTACTTGTTATTATAAGGATGTAACTTTTGTGGATCTGTTTTCAATTTAAAACGTTTAAAAAACAAGGGGAAATGTATTTCAAAAGCAAGTCTAGTCAGAATGCTGAAAAAATTTGTTTTTTTGTATTTTACGTAAAGATACTATTTCTCTTATTTTCTTTAACCGAAGTGCTATTCATCAAAAACGCTATTCCCTACACAAATTGAAAACAGGCAACATTTTTGTCAAAGAACATTTTAGGATTTTAAATTTATTCTATTGTATTGTATGTTTGAATGTGTGATCTTTTTTTACTGCCAGAGATCCGTTGTGAACAATTTCCTGAACTGTACAGTCACGATTCACGACAACAACATAATGCCATTTTTCTTTAACTGCGAAATCGTGTTATGCTAATTCATTTCCAATTTTTCACATAAAAGATGCACGTTAAATACCATAACGGAATCATAAATATATTATTTAGACGAAATATTTTTGTTATCGTTAAATGAGCGATCTATCGTAAGATGAAATACGTTTATTTGATCTGTGCTGAATCAACACTTGAACAAGTCGCATACTCTTATTCACCAGTCGTCACCCTTTTAAATTTGCAAATGTAAACTTTTTGATCGGAAACTACGTTTCAGCGAATTCGAAATGAGTACATATCTCGACTCGAGCCTTGACTAATGTCTCATTTTTTGTAAATAGTAAATATGCTACTAACGTCATAATCCGATTAGAAAATATCAATTCTACGTTTCGTTAGTTACCAAACCATGTCGCAAGTAATAAAATAACTGTTTTCTGGAAGCATTACAACACCTACAAGTAATGGTTTCGTTCCGTTCGGAAGTCGCAGTTTCAAAGTTTGAACAAACAACAAAACAAACTTCAGTTCGTTAACTTTCTGACTTGTTTTTGTAGTTTTCAGTAGTCTCATAACGTGTAAATGTCATTGCTCTAATTCTGTGTTATAAACTCACTGATGTATGTATGAGAATATGTGCCTATGATACGGTATTAGAATACATCTATTTTGCACTTGGATGCCGATGCTTTGTAAATTTTATAAATTAAAGTTTGCCAGCAATTTCAACATAAACTAATGATATTCCAGTTCGTTTCATAGAATAACATTACTGGGTCAGATCACCCCCACTAAACCTGCTCACAATCTTGCATCATTAACAAATTTGGAAAAGTTGTTACTAGAAAAAGCAACGCAACGGCACGAACAAGTGAAACGATTCTTGATCGACTCTCGAAGAACTCGAGTAGCTCCCTTTGCCGTAAATAAAGTAAGCATAAGCATCTTGTTGACACGCTTTATACAGAGGTACATATGGCATGGCATATTATTCATGTAGTACAAAAACTTGCTGTCTTGATAATGGTTTGTGTAAGTAAGGTAAGGATTTTAATATGTACGTAATTGCTTTGATCGAGCTTCAGCCCTGACAAATTACATGGCTTCTTCTTTAATGAATTCTCTGAACAAAAAAAATAGATTTTCTCGATAAGGAGCTGAGAGTCGCCAAGAGAAAAAGGTAAAAAGGAGGGGAAAAGAGCAAATGGGCATTATATTATTGCACTAAAAGTGTAAGTAAACATTAGTCAATTTCATTGAAATCATTTTATTGTATCTAAAAAACTAAAGTTACATAAATAAATGTGTGCTCAACTTGTTCTTATTTACATTATGTAAGTGGCACATGTGTATGCATAATAATATATGTAGTATAAGCAAAAAGGAAGAATGATGACGATTGGTATGGTAGGTAAAAGATGATTACTTGTGTATTTATATATATTTAACGTCAAGGAGACGTATGTATTTAAGGATGTATTTAACATTAAGTAAGGAGAAAGTCGAGAAAGTACTTTGGAATGTGACTCATTTTAGTAGAAAAGCAATTTATTTTACTCGTGGGTAAAAGAAGTCTACGAAGTATAGTATAATAATAATATTTTCTTAGCTTACACCACCAATGCATGCTTAAGTACTTTATTACTCTAAAGTGTGCAGTATATTATGTTTTGTACGTGCTTGTCATTTATAAACCGTCTTTGAAACTGGAATTTTTAAACATAATGTTTTGAGAAAAGACAACAGAGACAGCAATGTCATGTCACCAAGGTTAAATAGTTTCTCCTTTCTATTTAGCGTCAAGTCAAAAAATTATGGATTGGTGTGGTACTGGTACCTTTTTTATTATTTTCGTATTAGTTTACTGAGCCAGTAAACGCGCTCAGTAAAATTTGGTTTGAAATTACTGTCGAAGCTAGTTGAACTCTTGCAGAAAAGTGTGAAGCTTTGTTTAGGGGAATAATGAACAACATACCTGTATACAGTGTGCATTACAAATTACAACTTATGTACATGTCTGAGTTCGTGATACGTTTTTGTAGTAGAGCGCTTTACGCACACAAACATGATCTTCATCATTTCAAGTATTTGAATAACTACAGCAGGCAAATGCGAAGTGTTTTTTTTAACAAAGCCTCACAATTCATGGAAGAGTTGGGCAAATTTCGACAGTTTACTAGCGTGTGAAATAATGGGACATACTATAAACTAAACCAAAGTATATTTAATACTTTCAAGTATGATTTACGGACATCTGACACCTGCCATGTAAAATGTGAAAGGCATTTTGCATCCAAAGCAATCTAAACTTTCATCCAATCCAAATACACTTAATCTAAAGTATTAATATATACATATACCCACACAAATTATAGTGTGTATGAGTAAATTATTATGCTCAGTGCTGAATGTCTATCCTTTTTGATAGCTGCCTGTCCCCTGCGGGTGGATGTGTCGCATACATTGTAGGTTTTAAATCACCTGCTGACGCCACTAGATTCTATTTATAAATTGAAGTGTATGTTGGGCGTTTCAAGCAAATTTAGTTCACAAAAATACATGTTTAATGTTTTAAATAAATCTGATGTTTGTATGAATGTATGTTTTATGTGAGTTGCTTACAATGCGTAATTACACGTCTCAAAACGATGATGATTTAAAGAATTGAATTGTTTAGTTAAACTAAAGACATTTTTTTAGCACTAACATTTCCCCGACTTTTCGACGCATTAAAAAATGTATGAAACAAAGATTGGTTAATACACAATTATTACAAACCTGAAAAGATTATTTTGCGGTGAAAGCTGGAGAACGTGAATATGTACAAAAATATGGTTTACCGTTTCACATTACAATTTGTGTACTATAAGAAATTAAGCACGAGTAAGAAATAAGCGTACAAAATTAACCAATTGGGTCATTTAGTTTACTATTTCACATGAAATCCGCTTTTGACATTAGATGAATCCAGGCTAGTAATATGGAAAGATGTATGAATTCCACATGCACAAAGGTGCTGACAATTTTCGTTAATGTTATTTACTGTATGCAAGAGCTAAATGGCAGAGTATACTGCATAAAGTAACCATTTATCACCCACAAAGGCCACGGTGGATTAATCACGCGGGTTCTCTAATATTACGCATCTACAATCTACACAGCTAGCTAACTTTTCAGCAATAGGAGATTTTGCGATTACTACTAGATGAAATACTTTTGTTTGCATTGTTTGTACTGCATGTGCTACTTCTTTTACGTTCTGGGGAAAGTAACCCAGCCACACTCATCAATCTTGCTTGGCCATTTATTTTCTAAGGTTGGACAAATAGGACAGAAACCCCCCAAGTGATTTCCATAATGAGAAGAAGAAAAATTCGGTATATCTGGCCGAAACAGAAAAGCTGATCCATGGTATATTTTTAACACTTTTATTTCCGCAAAATATATATATACAAGTATGGTTCTTCAAAAGCTTGATATACATACTATACGAAACTCGTTTATCACTTTGGTGTCTAGTTTCATCGAATGTATGGGAAAGCTTCCACTGTTTGAAGTTATTTGTTGCTTTAATTTAAGACTCTGATATGCCAGATTTCCTAAGAATAAATTAGCGCTGATATGCTTGGCGATTCGGTATAGCCCTCAAATTAGCTTTTATACAATAGATCACATAGTTTAGTTGTGAATGAAATAAATTGTTTGTCTGTATCAGTCTGTATGCTATGGAAACATGATAATCTAAACTAAAACTAAAGAACTAAATTTAACTCAAATTATTTTGGTTTCCATGAAATCAATTTTATAAATTAACTGATTCGGGTCGATTCATATGTTATAAACTCATAGCATAAATGGCATAAAATGAGTACTTATCAATTGATAATAGAATAGGGTTGTGGTTTTTAGGGTGTGATTGAACACAAATATTTTTATTTTATTTTATCGTGTCGTTATATCGTAGGTTTATGCATGCTGTATTTACCAATGGTTTCAGCTACGCTCATGATTCAGTGTTTAAGGATTTTTGCAGGTACGTAAGATGTGTGCAACATCACCAAACCAAATCTCGATCAAGGAAAGCATTGAAGGAACTTGTATAGCCTAAAACCATGCAATATATTTGAAAATATGGACGATTTAAAGTTATCCTATGCAAAAAGTTGCAAGGAACATAAATAAAATTATGAAACACTTTGCAAACTAATAAACTAAAGTGTGCAGTATATAGTTTATGTCATCATCATCATTTTTATAGCTTTCTTAGGTTGAAAATCTCGGCATGTAACCACACAATCTACATACTGCATTTATAAGGCAGCTTCATATATTATGTGCATTATGTGTAACCTAAGATGCAAGAAAAGAAATGATTGCAGACTTGTTTGTAGAAACGGTGATGATGAGCTAGCATGTAGTATAATGCACTATAATAGCAGTTTCCGCTTTTTCACTGACTGTCTATTTGTTCTCGTTTTACTATATTTCTCACTGTCATCCTTCTTTTCTATCCCCGCGTTGGTAAAATAAGTACATATTATGTTGGCAAGAAGTGATCCAGAAAGAACGCCACGAGAGAAAGTGAGCAAGCAACGAAAAAATTGAAGGGAAATATCATGCAATATTTTCTCAATGAGCTAGGAATATGTCTCCATTAGCGGTTTGGAGCCGTCATCGCCAGCGGTATATCACTGAGTGTAGTAATCACCAGAAATAAATGTAACATGAGAGCCATATTTAACGTGCTTTTTGAATTGGAAAGAAAAATATGCCGTAATGTAATACGCGACGAAGGACATAACATAATAATGTACATATATTATCCTATATAAGTTTTTTACACGTTTGTGGCCAGACTGTATCCCCATCATCAACGCAACGCAAGCAAAAATAGTTTCCGCTTTGCTACTAAAATATGACATTACTCTACTTGCTGTGAATAAGAGTATCGTAAATTTTTGGTGTTCAGCCTAGACTTCGTGGAATATATACGTGGAAATCTTTCGTTTGAATGTGTTATACGTAATAGGCCATATATATACGTATGTCATTTATAACTGTGTGAGATGTTGCAGTTGGTAGGTTTATGAATCAAACAAGAAGTCACTTTTGGTTAGATATGTAACCTTAAAAATATGTAAGTATGTCGAAAAGTATATCAAACAAAATAAATATATTACAACAACACCTTACGGAATAGAAAAGAGCGTTGCTGTTGCCGTCTTGCTAAGAATAATATTATGGGGAAAATTTCGTGATTATAAGGTAGTACCGAAAGATCGACCAATCAATAAGTCAAAGTCCATAATTCGGAAACGTCAAAAACATTTATTCTACGGGCTCGAATGAAGGGTTTGTGAACTATGCACTGATTTTACATGAATAATTATCATCAGAACCACCAGTAATATTATCTATGATTTATTTTGGCAATCTTTATAAAACATAAATTGAAATGTTTCAATATAATAGTCGTGGCAGCAAGGTCGCAGTCAGTATTAATTTAATGCATAAAATGTGTTATCAAGGACTAAACTTTTTGAAGTTCAATCAAACAGGGAGAAAAATGTCATTATCGCCATAAGCTGAATTTAATATGAAATATAGAAGGCAAACGTATGCCAACAATTAGCGCGATGATCATCCAACAACAAGAAAAGGCACAATAACTCACACAACCTTGTCATCATTAACTGGTTCTACTACTGGGGAATTTAGTTATTAAATCGACAAAGCAATCTCAGACGAACGACAAAACCACACCACATAAATGGCTGTTAAAATAAGGTCAAGCGGGGTTGTCAACGCCAACTAATTACAGAATGAAACGTTGAGCATGTGGCCGTGAACATTTTCAACAAAGCCGTAATGCACGAGATCAACAGTAATTAATTCTGATTTCTGGCTAAATTGTTTGTACATCGACAATTGACAATATATTCTTCCTTACTAGTATGTAGGGTTTTGATTTATAGATATCTTGAACTAAGAATGACGATCGAAATAGTATTTAAATTTAACCTATCAGGAAAGTCGATTTTTTCCTGGACGGGGACTGTGAACGCGCTTTAAAACACATGCTTTTAATTTTAAAAACGTGTTGGCAACGGGCGGAGCACCGCCAGGTATGCGTTTACTGGTGTTCCAGAAACACTCAAATCATGATTTCTCTCAACTTTAAAGGTCAATTCGCATTTTTTTTACCAAAAAGGTGTTATTTTGTACGAGGAACATGATTCTAGAGTTTAAATTATTAAATTCGTAATTCTAAGGATACTTTTCGGTTCAAGTCACAACTCACAATTTTGGACAACTTCACTTCGACAGCTTATATCTTTTTTCGGTTAATTAAATATCAATAAATCGAAACGATTTAAGCATCTACACACTTCAGAGAAAATTATGAGCATCGCGAATTTTTTTTATCATACGTAGTTTTCACGTCTATTAAGGACAAAGCTCCAAATCCGAACTACTATTTTCACCTCTCACTGTTACCCTTCCTTCCACCAACTTAAACATGCTACTGTTGTCATGTCATACCCACTAGTTTA
>JAQFZG010001910.1:0-18821 GCA_034695465.1 Entomobrya nicoleti
ACATCAGAGCTGACATTATCGAATAAAAGGTCGGCCAAGTTTTGGCTACATTCGTCTTTGCATGTATTAAAAAACTCGTTTGATTTACGGAGCTCTTCCTTTTTGCGCAGGTCTTCTGCTACCCGTAGCTCTTCTTGTTTACGAAATTCTTCCTTTTTACGAAGTTCTTCATTTTCGCGCAGGACTTCTGCTGTACGTAGCCTTGCTACCCGCAGTTCTTCTTGATGACGTTGTTGTTCCTTTTTACGTAGCTCTTCTTTTTGACGTTGCTCTTCAATTTCACGCCGCGCCTTTTCATGTTCGGCGTTTTTCAATCGCAAATCTGGAATATTAGTAAGAATAATTTACAGCCCAATTACCATTTATCTTTTAAATTTATCCAGAACTCAATAGCAATAAAGCAAAAAAACTACGAAACATATTACAGACAACTTGTTAAGTGATAGCCATAAATTTTCATAACGCCATACCGACAGGCACAGGCATCGGTATATAACGGATGTCCTTAATCTTTCTGTCCATTTTTGGGTTTTTATTAAATATATTTACCAAACACAAAACGTTGATTTAATTATATGTTTATTTAAACAAGTTGGATTTGTTTATCCAACGAAATACAGTTCGTACTGGAGCTATACTTTTAAAAAGTTACATTGGTGTGTTAGAAATAACTGAAATACTAACAAAAACTGACTCGATAGTTTGTACTTGTTCCTTTCCTCAACAGCACTGAAATATAAACATGTGGCCTGCTTGTTTGAACCGTTTTGCTCTTCGTTTTCAGTAAGAATTATCCTATCTATTTCCTGCAACACATTTGTTTATCAGTTTCCCGGTTTCATATAAATCATGTCGTAATGACGAAAACCCGTGCCAATACATGGTGCAAAAAATGAAATAATAATTTGAGTCCGTATACCTAAATGGGTTATCAAAAAAATAACGTCTGGGGACCTGCCTGCTATACAAACTTTAGTTTTTTTTACTCTTAGGCTTATAACACACTTATTTGGTTTATAAATGTAGGTTACCAAAAATGACATAAAAATGGAATAACATCACTGCTATAAGTGCTATATGTTGGATTTTAACTGTTATGCGTACTGTAATTTTTATCGTTAACCAAACCTAACAGCCAATGGGAAATGAATAACAATTTTTGTTGTGAAAAAGTAGCAGTAGATATTTAACCGAGTTGGGTAAAAATCAAGCACTCATTTCAAAGTAACCAGCAATTACATTCTGGAGAATGACTAAATGTAACGAAGCTCAAAGACAAATAAGGCATCTCACTGGCGTTCATTACAAAAACGTTGCATTTGCTAGTTCCTCATAAAGGTAAAAATTTCCTCAGAATTTCCAATGTTGATGAATATTTTGTGGGTTTAACTACATTTTGATTTTAATAATCGTAATTATAAGCGATTAGCGACCTAAAATCAAATCAAAATGGTCACACTATATCGTCAGTATATATAATTTATAATCTAAACTTTTTGTCTACTTGATAAAGTGCATCGTTCATGAATGGCATTATGTCGGTTTTGTTATTGCTAAAATATATATAATGACAAAAAAGGTATATTTGCATCAAAATTTTTCGGTTGGTAAAAAGTTAGAGATTACTGCGATGATAAATCTACTTTGAGTATCTACATACATATATATAACAGCGTTAAATACTAATGCAAAGTGATGACTACCCAAATCAAAATGCATTTGAATACATATGGACATGTATGCTGTCGTTGTCAAAGTTGTAAATAAATGTACAGAATGAATTTTGTTTTATGGTCTCTATTCCGATAAAATAAATGAGCTAAAGCAATTGGCTTTTTGTGCTGATTTAAACAGGAACGTTATACTTGATATAGTTTTTTCCCTAACAATTCTCTCTAACCCATTATCAGTTTTGGATCATATCGAACCACATGCATAATTTATTTATTTTATCAGAACATTATATTTTATATTAAATATAAAGCAGTGAGGAATGCTAGCATCATATCAATATCTCTGCTCTGTGCTTTTATAAACATTCTTTTATCCTTTACAATTATGGAAGTAATGTATGTGATCTCATTAGCAACATAATATGCAGAGTAGTTATTTATGTTTTGCATCTAAACAGCAGTTAACAAATCACATCCTCATCTGAAAATGGACAAAATATTCGTCTTTTAACAAGTCAAGACAATAGACATCCTAAGCTATTTTATGAAATTTGTGTCGTAAATAATCGCCAAAATTACGTAGCTTTAATGTCCTTTATTTTCTTTATTCATTATCATTATTTATTTACAAGAAGACGATAAATGTATTTGTGTTAAAATATTCGCATTAAATTTAAAATTCCAGCCAAGAGAATCCAAATTGATTATTAACAAATTATGGGCAGTTATTTTGGGTTAGCTCTAACAAGCAAATCGCTGCCTTTAGAATCGTCCGAACTTGTCTCGTTTTTTATGTCAAATAGTGCAAACAGCTCGTTGGCACTGGTGACCTTATTAACGGTGTCAACAATTCGTTTTAGTAACTTACCCTCAACATTTTTTATTCCAAGTTTGCAAGCCAATGCTAACAGCTTGACGTGATGGACACAGGCGTCCTTTTCATGTTGCTCAGACATGACATCATCAAATTCTTTTAAAATTTGTAAAGCCGCAAAGTTCTCATCATCTAACCCATCAATTTTCACAGAAAACATGTCCAGTAATTCCAATCCGCTATTAGCTTGGCCGATTTTAGAAATAACCTGTTTTAAAATTCTAGATTCTGCGTTCTGCAGAGACAGATTTTGTACCATTTTCAATAAATCTACATCCCCATCAGTCGTCTTGACATCAAGCCTTAAATCCATATCCAACATCTTAAGAACTTCAGTCATCTGGTATTTTCCGGCGGCGTAAGTGAACTCTGCAACAATATCATTGTCTTTCCATGATCGATCTAATTCTCCGGAGTACCAGAATTTTAGAAGTATTCCCATAGTTTTGGAAGTAATGTCATCAACATTTATGAGACCTGTAGTGCTCTCTAAGAAATCGGATCCAAACATTGAAGCAAACACAGGACATCGAGCTAATATATAGACCATTTGATGTTAATCAGTTTCATTTCGTAATTAGACCAAAAAAACTTTAAATATATTTTTATTACCACGCAAAATAGCCTTGTGGGCATGCAGCTCGATTTTGTCTTTTGTGATAATTTTTACATCAGAACTCAATGTATCTTCTAGAAGAGCTGCCATGTTTTGGCCAAATTCATCCTTGCATGATTTTTGGAATTCTTTTGCCTCAGAGTAAAGAACAACATCCGGTAAATTTGTGAGGGTAAGTTTGAGGTTAATTATCAAAGATCCTTCAGAACTCAAGTACCAAATATCATAATCATCAGGAGTTGTCCATTCATGTGGACAAATGAAAATATCAGTTTCCGTTTCTATGGTCATTCCAACCACTGCACTAGCTTCACTCTGTAATTGCCAAAAAACAAAATGCTGGTTTGATTTTATAGGTACTAGAGTATGTATTTATGTGTGTCGATTGTCGTACTTTAATTTTCGTCCATGGTATACCATCCCTGTCTAAAATTTCAGCGTCTAAAATGGCCTCTACGGTATGCAAACTGTATTGCTTTCGAATTAATTTCCAATTAAGTCGTAACATACGATTTGGAGTAACGCTAAAGCCAATCAAAAAACTTGCATAATCTAAATTATCTTTTTGACATTTAATTTCAGTGTTTGTGCTCAATATAAGGGCTTGGTTTTGGTGCAAGGTCTCCCAATTCTTGATCACCCAGTTGAGGTGAAATGTTTTTCCGTTAACCTGATAAAAAATATTGATACCATATTTTTTCAATTTGAACTAGATAAGAATTATGTAAAACTTACGTTTCTTTTGGAAGTAGAAGCTGCCATAATGGAAGTTTCGAAAAATAACCGTGTTAGTACAATTTTTAGGAAACCATCTGCATGTGGATGTACTCACAAATTAACTGAAAAGTTACAGGAGATCTAGTTGAACCTTACTCTAATTTTAACTTTGCAAACGTATCTTATCTGTCAGCAATCCACAAATTGTATCACTCAGCCATTGAATAAGTGATCATCATTGAATTGTGAAATTTCCTAATAGCTAAAATTTGTGATGTTCCGACGCATTAAGCTTTTCCCTGCTTATTTAGTAATTTAGTCTTTGTTAACGATTTAGTCTTTATTAACGACGCTTATCTTGTCAGTTAAGCCTATTTGTCAAATAAACACAATCCTTTTGCCACATAACATTTTGTCGTATTAGTAATAAACGTAATGCAAGATGCAAACGCAATGCACAAGACCTATTACTTTTCTGTTATCGTAAAGCCTGTTATTTATATTATAGAAGATAGCAAACAGTTCGTCGGCACAATCCATCGGCTTGACTTTGATTTACCAGCAGTATGATTTAACTACCTTTTCAACGCATTCAACTTCAAGTATGTATGGTTATACAATGTATTTAATGATCATCAATAAGCAAATATCGTTATCACTTTGTTCAGGAAGGTCAATATGATTCATCATGACTATCCGTTTAAGAAGCCAATATGTACTGGCTATGACTAAACACTTTTAAAGCAATACTTTTGAGGCAAACGAAAAAAAAAAGTTATGTACGAACTCATGTTGCCGAGCTAAATTTTAATGGCAATGCAGTCATACATTTTATATCATTTGGTTACTCTGTATGTACTCTTTTCAATGGTATTAGCAAACTATTCATTAATATAAGTATTTCAAAATTCTCTTGTCTTCTCCGGCACACTTCAGGTCAGCTTAATCCCTGAACCAAGCCCAGTGTGATTCCATTCGTTTACAATGCATATGGTTAGGGCAGAAGGTTGATCATTTGCAAACAAAGAAAGAACCTAACAAGGAAACGTTTTTTTGTGTATCAGTACTCAATCCATACATATCGCGATGATTCAACGATGATGATGATATTAATTTTAAATCATAAAACAAGTTTATGTTCGCTGGGGTCATATTAATTGAATTTATGCAGCGAAAAGTTAATAACGTATACATGCAGGCATGTCAATTTGTAATTTTTCATGTATATTTTATTATTTTATAGATAAAGGTAAAGCACGAGGATAACATCAATGCGCAATTAACTAATTTCAACAACATCGTTAATGTGCCAAACCAAATAAATAAGTCCAATTTTTTTAAAGAGGAACTTTTGATTTTTAGTAATATTTACTAAAGCGATTATTTTACGAATAAAAAGTATTATTAACTAGTGCCGCCGTGCGGTTAATTAAAAATGACCCGTTAATTGAAACGAAACGTTACTAGTACGTGACAAATAAATTATAAGACAAATATTAAATGACAATTAGTTAATTAGTCAATTTGCATCTCGTTCACAAATGTAGGGTTAGCATATACCTGATTAACATGGGTTTAGCAACTACTTAATTAACACGGGTTTAGCATCTACTTACGATTAGTTAGCACCGGTTTAGCATCTACTTAATTATTACGGTTTAGCATCTAGTTAGTTAACACGGGTTTAGCATCTACTTACGATTAGTTAACACGGGTTTAGCATCTACTTACGGGTAGTTAACACGAGTTTAGCATCTACTTACGATTAGTTAACACGGGTTTAGCATCTAGTTTGTTAACACGGGTTTATCATCTACTTATTTAACATGGGTTTAGCATGAAGCTAATTTACATGTGTTTATCATGAAGCTAATTTACATGGGTTTAGCACGAAGTTAATTTTCATGGGTTTAGCATTGGGTTTTGTATCTATATATTTAACATGTGGTTTAGCATGGGGTTTAGTATCTATGTAGTTAACATGGGGTTTAGCATGGGGTTTTGTATCTATGTAGTTAACATGGGGTTCAGCATGGGGTTTAGTGCCTATATATTTCACATGGGGTTTAGCATGGGATTTAGTATTTTTATATTTAACATGGGGTTTAGCGTAGGGTTTAGTATCCATATATGTAACATGGTGTATAGCATGTGATTTTGTACCTATATATTTAACATGAGGTTTAGCATGGGGTTTAGTATCTTTATATTTAACATGGGGTTCAGCATGGGGTTTAGTATCTTTATATTTATCATGGGGTTTAGCATAGGGTTTAGTTTTTGTGGCAAATCTGTCAATTTTTCCAAATATCATTATAGATTAGTATTATAAATACTTAATATTATTTACACCAAATGTTTTTATGAATGCTTATTTAGCTCGAACAAGCAAGTCTTGTCCTTTTAAGTCGTCATCGTCAGTTTCCTTTTGTAGACAAATCAATGCAAACAGTTGATCGGCACTGGTCATCATGCTAACTGTTCTAATAATACGTTTAAGAAACTTATTTTCCACATTTTTCATTCCAAGTTTACAAGCCATAGCCATAAATTTTACATCAAGGGCACAAGCATCCTTATCATCTTCCTCTGAAAGAACATCATCGAATGACTTGAAAGTTTGAGAAGCTGGAAAATTTTCTTCGTCTAATGCACCATCTGGTAATGGAAACATATCCAACCATTCAGCTCCACTGGTAATGTTGCTAATCGTCTTAACAATCCGTTTCAGTAGCCTAGTCTCTGCATTTTTTAGGGATAACATTTGTACCATCTTCAATAACTCTACATCAACTGAGGGTAACGTATTGTTGGTACCCAACAAATTGTCCAACATTTTGAGAACCCGAGCCATTTGGTATTTCCCAGCGGCATATGTTAATTCAACCACAACTTGATTATCTTCCCATGGTGGTTCTAGTATTCCTGTGTACCAGTATTTTAGTAGTATTCTCATTGTTTTGGCAGAAATGTCGTCAATATTTACTGAATTGGACTTCCCTTCCATAAATTGGGATCGGAACATGGAAGCAAATACTGGACATCGTGCTACATTAAAATAATATGCATACATGTATATTGTATATTCAGATTAACGTAAACACCATTCATTTTAAGCAAATAATATGTGTGATGATTGATGTTACTGAGTTACCACATAAAATAGCTTTGTGAGCCAAAAGTTCATTTTTATCCTTTGTAAGAATTTTTAAATCCGAATTGCATTCGTCGTCCAAAAGAGTAACCAGGTTTGGAATATCTGAAACGTTTTTTAGTGTAACTTTAAGCTTAACTATTAGGGATCCCTCCAAGTTTGTGTGCATGGAAACATCACCCTTGTAATAAAAAAAAGAAGAAGTCCGTGTCCATTTCTTGAGTCTCCCCAATCACTGCATTGGCTTCTTTCTGTGTCAGTAAAATATTATGTATTACATCATTTTCCACATTTGCTTAAGTAGTTGATACCATTTTCCAAGATAATCACCTTAAAATTGGAAGAATGTGTTCCATTTTTATTGAGGACCACAATAGATACTTCACTCTGCAAGTTTTCTAGACGGTGGTGTTTATTTTGTAGCTTCCAATAAAATCGAATGAAGCGATTTTTTCCTGCAATTGGTGGAGGGACTGTAGCGCCAACCTCAAATTCAGCATACTCCTCGCTCTCAAATATGCAATTTAATTTGGTTTTTGTATTTTTGACAAGCGTTTCACTTTGGATTACTTGTGACCAGTTTGGTATCACCCACTCTTGATCCCATATTTTGTCGCAGACCTGTGACAAATTTTGAAGATGGCTTTAGGTTAAGTTTTTAATTGATATTGTAAATAACGGATAAATGGTTTTGTTAAAAACTTACCTTGTCACTTCTCTCGCCAGATGCCATTTTATAAAATCAAGTTTTTAGACAACATACAACGCTTAAATCTTTATGATGCTAATAAACTTGGGGAACTGAGGCGGGGATATTACTTTTGCTTCATTTTGATGCGTTGGTTCGGAGATTTTACTTATCTTAAGTACTCCGCTAGAAGTATCAGTTTAACTGATAACCCCTATAGTTAAGCCTCGCTCAGTGGTATCTCGTTTTATTTTTTATACGTATTTAAGATAGTCTTTACTAAACCAAATATAAGGAAAACATTGAATATTCGATGCTGAATGTAATAAAAACTTTTAAAAAAACTCATGTTATTGCATTGAACATAATATTGTCTGAGTAGTTTGTGTGTATGGCTCAAGGTTTTATTTTTATTGATATAATTCGTAGCAAATATCGGAGTCCAGCATGACTTCGAACAGATTGGGAAGCCACATAAATTTAGTGGCTGTTTGTCGTTAAAATTGGGTGATAAACGCAGGAAATAGGCATTTGTACTTCAACTTAAACATATATAGATAAAGAAAATAACATATTTCTCGAGCTCCTTTGATTACTAATCATCACATGACAAGTCAAACTAACATAAATTATTAAATATATCCAACCATGTCGTAGTTAAGCAGAGTAGAGTTATACACTCTTATGTAAAGATGTATATACCTACATTGGACATGTATACATGGTAAAGTATCTCAAAAGCTGTGAATTTGTAGAATTGAAATTCTCATGTATGTTCGGACCAGACTTAGACGGCACCCCAAGCCATAATCTGATAATGAATTCAGATTTCTGCTCTTATCTCTTATTTTCTATCCTACCCATGTTAAACTCAAATTCGCTAGGATAGGAGATAAGGGATAAGAGCATACCTCCGAGTTCATTATCAGATTATGGCTTGGGGTGCCGTCGAAGTCTGGTTCGGACATATGAATACATGAGAAGTAAATGTACACATTCGATGGTAGATACACTTTGCAGGTTGTATTCGTTTAAATAAAAATTTCAATAAGGGCAAAACATATTTAAGTAATACTCACTGTGTTTACTTTGAGCTTTTATTATTTATTGCAAACTGCAGTATCCCCATAAATGGTCCGAGGGAAGTACTAAAGGCGTATCATGTGACTATGCTTGATGGTACAGAATCATATGAAACATTTTTTTGGGATCTTATTTATGCATAGGAGCATAATAAAGATAGTGATATAAAAGCCTAGCTTCTAAATTTATATGTTGTTGTCTTATTGTAGAATAAAATGTTTTGACTAAATTTGGAAGTGCATGTTGATAACCTTTTGCCATGCTTTTGTCAGAGTCATGTTTCAAGCCGGTGTTATGAACTTCTAATTATTATGCACCAATCATTTGTCAATTTGCTAAGGATACAATCTCAGATAATTTGAGAGCATAACTAGGCTGTTTATAATGAACGTTATTTAATTTAAAGTTTATTGAACTGTGTTATTTTTTTACATATTTTGCTACTATCATGGCGTAAAACATTTATAAGAAGAAAATGAGTCATAATTATTCGTGATCATACTTCGTTCTCATAATTTTCAGAAACAATAACGACTTTAAAATTTGTAAAACCGTAAAATCATTCTCACCAAAATTACCTTCTCTAAAGGAAAATAAATCCATTAATACTTCTCCGCTCTTTGCTTGGCTGATTTTTACTATTTTTGCATCTGCATTCTTGAGAGTTAAATTATCTACCATCTTTAATACTTTCACATCTCCATCAGATGCTTGGAAATCCATTTGGTAATATCATGTACTTAATACATGGTAAGATTCATAAGTGTAAATATCATATTTACCTTGATAGTTTGTCTGCGCAAATAAAATACCTAATCACTCTTTCATATTTATATACACATTTTTCAACTTATAATCATACTCAAATGATCTTACTAATTTCAGAATACTTTTTTGGCTTTTATTATAATTCGTAAATGAATAACCTACGCCAGTAGTTTCATCTATAAAACTTTTTATACTTCCATGAAAGCTGATCATAAAGATTGACTAATGAATCTTTAATTAAGGATCTTGACGATACTAACTTTAAACCATTTTGATCTAAACTATATAAAACACATCGTATTTTACCCACTCATAAATATACATGACATAATGATTAAACACTTCGTATCAAACAACGTTTCCAATGACTTATTATAGCAAGGCAGTCATAGGCATAGGAAATATAATTTCAATACGAATATACATTCACTTTATTTGACCCTAACATACAAGTTTTTTATAGAAATTTTACATTTATTCGTTTAATTTTATGACTGAATAAATTTATTCGCAACTAATTTTTATTTCTAAAGTTGTTGAATTTGCTGTTATGGATATATATATCTTCCAAATTCTGAAGAAAGCATCTTTATGATATGCTAGATCGAACAAGCAAATCGTTAGTTTTACAATCGTCCTCACCAGTTTCAGCTTGTTGCTCAAATAAAGTAAACAAGTCGTCAGCACAGGTGACTTTTTTAACCGTATGAATGATACGTTTTAGGAATTTACCCTCTACATTTTTCATTCCATACTTGCAAGCCAGGGCCATCAGCTTTACATCTAGGAAACTAGCCTCGTCTTCATTATTCTCTGATAGGACATCATCAAATTGTTTTAAAACTTGTGAAATAACAAAAGTTTCCTCTTTCATCTTATCACTTCCCCATGAAAATAGCTCGAGTATTTCTGCTCCGGTCATAGCTTGACTTATTTGGTGAACAACTTTTTTCAGAATTCGATCTTCAGCATTTTTGAGGGACCATTTTTGTACCATTCTCAGCAAGTCCACATTCAAATCAGATGTCATCAAATCTCGTCCCAACATATCATCAATCATCTTCGAAAGTGAATTTATTTGGTATTTTCCAATCGCGTTCGTAAATTCAAGAACGACGTCATTTTCTTTCCAAGATGGCGATACTTCTCCTGTATACCAGTATTTTAGGAGAATGTTCATTGTTTTAGCTGAAATATCATCAACATTCACAACAAAACTTTCTGTTAAGTTACTGTCAAACTTCGATAAGAATGCAGGGCATCGAGCTACAATATAAACGTGCTTCAGGTAAATCAAGAAACTAATTTTAATGAACTTTTTCTACATAACTCGAAAAATTATAAATATGTTACCATTCAAAATGGTCTTATGAGCAAATAGCTCGATTTTCTCCTTCGTGATGATTTTAACATCAGAGCTTAACTTGTCGTTAACAAGAGCTGCCAAATGTTGGGAAAGTTCATTTTTAGATGCTACTCTGTGCTCTTCTTCCTTGAAATAAGATGCAAAATCTGGCAAATTCTTGAGTGTAATTTTTAGCTTTAAAATCAAAGATCCTTCAGAGTTTATCCAGCCTACGGGATTCGAAGAAAACCTCCACATATTGTCTGTCATGATTATTGGCGTCCCAATTTCTGCACTTGCTTGACTCTATTTTGATAGAAAAAGGATTACAAATTTTTTTTAATACCGGGGAGATATTTTATTTAATTGTACGATTTTTGTTTAAATTTAGTAACGTATTGCAAAGTTGGAACGTTTTGAGGTGTAAAAATATAAATGACTTTGACTATGTTCAATACCTTTAATGTGTAGTTTGCTATTCCATCTCCATTAAGAACATCGCCTACAAAATAGGCTTCTAGGTTGGTCAAACAGTAGTGTTTATGAATCAGTTTCCAATAGAACCGAACCCAACGGTTGTCATGTAGCAGGAAAAGTTTTGTGCCAACCAAAAATTTCGCTATTATCAAGTTCTCAACTTCGCATTGGATTTCCGTGCTTGTGTTTTCAATGGATTTTTCATCGTATATTTTGTCGTTCCAATTTCTTATAACCCAGTTTTGTTCAAACGTTCTTTCACTTAACTATAAGGCATTAAATTAAAGAGAATATAGATTATGTATTGAAAATAAATCATGATTTTTTTTGCTGAATTCTTACGTCTTCTTTTCCGTTTGCTGCTGCCATTTTTGAAATTCCGTGAAACGATTAGAGTTTCATCCCAACTAAAACATGTATAATATGTATATGTGTACGAGTCAGTGTATTAGGTGTAACTGATTTGATACTCAAAAATACGCAAATTTAGTTTCGTTGAGCTGCTTTATCATATGGATGTCATGCACTTATGTTTATGTAATATTTGTACTTGATTATCTGCAATAAAAGCGAATGAATGAAGGAATATACTTGAAGTTCAATTGATATGAAAATCAGTAAAGTTTGCATTTGTTTTGACTTTAGTGTTTTATTCAGTCAAGTATTATTAAACCCT
Source organism: Entomobrya nicoleti (assembly GCA_034695465.1). Lineage (NCBI taxonomy): Eukaryota > Metazoa > Arthropoda > Collembola > Entomobryomorpha > Entomobryidae > Entomobrya > Entomobrya nicoleti. Next base: position 12,072 of record JAQFZG010001910.1, read on the forward strand.
TTTATTACATTACTCATGAATCCAAAAGTCGTGTGCGCAAAATATTCATATAGACTAACACACACATATACACACGCACATGCTAAGAGTCATATCACATTTTATTATTTAAGAATGATATTTTTGCAGGTCTCAATATTTAACTTGTTCAAACGAGTATATTCATTATAACTACCAATAACGTGTGTTCCTATTCTGTTATCATAAACCCCTTTATTTATATTACCGAAGAGAGCAAACGGTTTGTCCTCACAATCCCTCAGCTTAAATAAAATATACCAACAGTGGGGTTCAATAACCTTTTTCATCGCGTTCATCACAAAATTTGCATGCCAATGCAACATGTTTAATATCCATGTATAGACTTATGTGGTTATCACCTTGTTCAGAATTTTTGATGTGATTAATTTAAGCATATTTTTTAAAGCAGGCAACAAAATTACACCAAATAAAAATTCCATGTTTAAAACTCAAATTCGAAATATATCACATTATTTCGGTTATCTGCACCGTGTAAACAAATTTACATCGAAAAATATCGTTGAACTCAGTATCCTAGGGTAAATGGGAATGTTTTACATACATATACGTGACTACATTCTGACTTTATGTCGTTATATTAAAGTTTAGTTTATTAAAGTCACAAATATTTCTAAGCAAAAAATAATAAACAACATGAATGGAATACAACGCAAAATAATTTAGTGAGTCAATTTATAATCTGTCCGTAGTGATTTAAAAAAAACATCAACGCTTGATTTTTCGTCAAAAAGATCTACTGGTGTATAATCTATAGACGCTTGTTTGAACTCATTTGATTGGGTGTAACAAATGATTCAGTAAAAAAGCATTTGAAAAATCACTGTGTTGTGTTTGCTTATACCACATCCCGGCATTGATGACACAAGCGACATCTCAATCTCACTGGAGTGACATAAAAGGAAACCTCGTCTCTTCTCCTGCTCACTTCTGGTCAGCACAATCACCAAATCAAGCCAAGTGTTATTCCATTCATTAAAAACGCATTTGCTTTAGGTACAATATACAACATTTGCAAACAAAGATATTAAACATAGACCCGTTTTTTGTGCATCAGCACTCAATGCTGTTATCTCATCTACACGTATCGCGATGATTCAGCGATGATGTTCAGGTTATATCATAAACTTATATTTTGTTCTTCGGTGTCACATATTATTTGAATTAATGCAGAGCAAATAAAAATGAAAATTCGTGAATTCAATTGAAATAAATAACGCATATACCCAAGCATGTCGATTCATAATTTTTATGTATATTTTAAAGATAATGATATTCAACACCAAGAAAAATGATAAATGCTTAATATCACGAGGAAAACATCAATGTGGAATGACCTAATTTTATCAACCTCGTTATAGTGCCATATCAGAAAATAAAACATATAGTAAGTCTTATACATCCATTACTGTAAATACCCATCGTGGTCATTTAGAAACTTGTGGATGCCTAACATATTTACCTAATCGAATGTTCTATGAAATAGTACTCTCATTAATTATTATTTGATATTGTTTACACCTAGTGCTTTATTAAAGGCTTAATTTAGGTTAGCTCGAACAAGCAGGTCTCCTGCTTCACAAACGTCATCATCTTTTTTTACTTGTATGTCAAACAACTCAAACAACTTGTTTGCACTAGTTACCTGATTAACCGTATCAATTATACGACAAAAAATTACGTTCTACATTTTTAACACCATTTTTACTTGCCAATCCCATTAACTCTACGTCACTGGGACAAGCCTCTCTGGTTTTATTTTCGGAAAGAACATCATCAAAAGCTTTTAATGCTTGCGATAGTAAAGTTTTTCCCATTGAATTTATCAGGGGTCAACGAAAACAAACCCATCAGCTCTACTCCACTCTTTACTTTGTTGACCTTGTCCAAAACCAGTTTCATGATTCAAGCTCCCACATTTTCAAGAGACAACTGCGTCACAATCCGTAATAATTCCACATCGACATCACAAGCCTGTAGATCCCTTTTCAACAAACTGTCCAACATTTGTAGAACTTGGGTCATTTGGTATTTTCCGGCAGCATAGGTAAATTCAACATCGATATCATCATCCTTTCAAGATGGTAGTGGTTCCCCGGTGTACCAGAAGTACAGGAGCAGTTTCATAGTTTTGGCTGAAATGTCATCAATTTTCACCACGCCGGTACTTCCTTCCAAAAAATCGGGTCCAAAAATCGAAGCAAACACTGGGCATTGTGCTATAAACATACAAACGAAAACATTTTGCTTTACAAAATATCAAGGTTATTTTTAACTGGGGAGATGGGAATAGGTCACGGCGTAATTTTTTCAAAAAACGAAAATTTCCCCATGTTAATCAAAAGGTAGGTACTTCATCTCAATAGTAACAAGCGACGGTGACCAATCTATATTCATATTTTATGTCTCGACTTTTAACACAATTTTCATACTAGACAAAATAGCCTTGTGAGCAAACAGCTCGGTCTTATCCTTCGTAAGAATTTTGAAGTCTGAACTTGTAGTCTACGAGAGCAGCCATACATTGGGTAAACTTGTTTTTGTATGTCAATCCAAATTCTTGTTCTCTTAAGATACCAACCACATCTGGTAAATTTTTCAGTGTGACCCTAAGTTTGTTTATCCAGGATCATTCCAGATTAGTATAAGGTGCTAGACTATATGTAAGGGAAAGCACCAAATATTGTCTTCCAATTCTATAACCTTTCCGATTTCTGCATTAGCTTTAATCTGTGAGAAGAACATCCATGACATTCTACTTATTGTATTATTATTAAATCTTAACTTTTTTCAAATTATCAGACCTCAATAAATCCCCACGTACTGCCATCTCCATAAAACGTTTCTATTGTCAAATCAGCTTGTACGATATCAAAGCAGAATCGCTTATGCAATAGCTTCAAGTAAAATCGAACATATTGGTGGTTTAAAATTTGAACTACTTCGAGGCCAATCAGGAATTTAGCAAAAACCACGTTCTCAGCCTGGCACTCAATTTCAGTGTTTGTGTTCTCTATTAGTTCTTGATTTTTTAGAATTGTTTTCCAATTTCTTGTCTCCCATGTATGCTCAAAAGTTCTCTCACCCCACTACATAAATAATAATTTAAAACATGTTATTTTAAAGTTAAAGCGATTTAATAAGTTTAAATTTTAATTTTCGTGTATTTTATTTTATGAAGTTTACTTACGTGTCCTTTGTCTAGCGAAGCTGCCATTTACAAATTACGAGTTTATAACTGCATTCAATTTTCGTCCAACTCACACAAATTACATTTATAAAATGCAAGGCTTAAAAAATAACGTAATACGTCGTATTATGCCAAATGCAACCGACATTTTCAACACAAATCAGTATTTTATTTTTCTTATAATCAGCGAGGAAAACGTAATCCACTTGTTTAACAACGTCGGAGGTAATCATGAAATCGGTAATCATTTGAACGAAGTCATATGCGATAAACATGAAGTTGGTTTTCCCCTTACTGCTTTTTTCCTTGTGAAAACTTGAGATCTTCTTTAAAAAAACAGTACAGATGATTTTCTATACTGATTGATCATTTTCTGTATAGATGATTGTGCAAGTGTGCAAAAAGTTATACACATGTACGTCATTCATATATCGGGTTTGTTTTATTTGTTTAATGAAGTTTCAATATCTATTAAAATACACATGCAAACGGTCTATTATTATACAATTATTTGTACTAGTGCATACCATAACACTATATTCAGCATCAAGTTGAATGTTAACATAATTGATTCAAGTAATACCACATCACAATTTATATAAGGATTAGGAATAGAACACTAATAAACCTAAAATAAATTTCTTGTTGAAGTATACTTGTTGGTTTTACTTTTATTTTGGACCATTTAGTGCTGTCTTTTCAACTTGTAGCCTAACTTCAATTACTCATAATGCTGGTCCAAAAAACTCCCACTACGATTTTTGTTTGTTTACGATTAAAATAGGCACAATTTTAAATAAATTAACCAAAATGAATTGAAAAACGATTACAAAATATGACACAAGTTTAGATTAGTTATCATAAAACCCTGGTAGCCACACTATCCATCATATAAAAAATTACAATTTGAAAATTCCTTTCACATTATTTTTATGTACATTTTATTTTTTTAAAGATTGGTTTTTAATGACATGTTGGTTTGTTATGGTAAAAGTATGTTGACAAATATATATTTATATATTACGTTTTAAGGAACGACGTTTTGAATTAAGTAATATATCTACAATTACCTATATATATTAGACAATTTATTGTGGATTTACTCGAATAAGCAAGTCTTGCCCTTGTTAGTCGTCATCTTCCTTTTGTACACAAATCAGTGCAAACAGTTGATCGGCACTGGTGATCTTGCTAACTGTTCTGATAATACGCTTAAGAAACTTATTTTCAACATTTTTCATTCCAAGTTTACAAGCCATAGCCATAAATTTTACATCAAGGGCACAAGCATCCTTATCATCTTCCTCAGAAAGAACATCGTCAAATGACTTGAAAGTTTGAGAAGCAGGAAAAATTTCTTCGTCTAATGTACCAGCTGGTAATGGAAATATATCCAACCATTCAGCTCCACTAGTAATGTTGCTGATCTTATTAACAATCCGTTTCAGTAGCCTAGCCTCTGCCTTTTTGAGGGCTAACATTTGTAACATTTTCAATAACTCTACATCAACTGAGGATAACGTATTGTTTGTACCCAACAAGTTGTCCAACATATTGAGAACCTGAGCCATTTGGTATTTTCCAGCGGCATATGTTAATTCAACCACAACTTGATTATCTTCCCATGGTGGTTCTAGTTTTCCTGTATACCAGTATTTTAGTAGTATTCTCATTGTTTTGGCAGAAATGTCGTCAATATTTACTGAATTGGAATTCCCTTCCATAAATTGGGATCGGAACATGGAAGCAAATACTGGACATCGTGCTACATTTAAAAAAATATGTATACATTTTTATTTTAAATTCAGATTAACGTAAAGACCATTCATTTTAAGCAAATAATATATGTGATGAATGATTTAATTTAGTTACCACATAAAATGGCTTTGTGAGCCAAAAGCTCAGTTTTATCCTTTGTAAGAATTTTTAAATCCGAATTGCATTCGTCGTTCAAAAGAGTTGCAAAGTTTGTAATTAATTCAGCTGTAGAGGTCCTGTCAAAATCTCTTTTGGAGTATGGAAGATTATCTGGAACGTTTTTTAGTGTAACTTTGAGCTTAGCTACTAGGGATCCGTCCAGGTTTGTGTGCATGGAAACATCACCCTTGTAAGCAAAAGTGAAGAAATCCGTGTCCATTTCTTGAGTCTCTCCAATCACTGCATTGGCTTCTTTCCTGCTTAAGTATCTGATATTATTTTCCAAGATATTCACCTTAAAATTGTAAGAGTGTATTCCATTTTGTCTGAACACTTCAATAGCTACTTCACTCTGCAAGTTTTCTAAACGGTGGTGTTTATTTTGGAGCTTCCAATAAAATCCAATGAAGCGATTTTTTCCTGCAATTGGTGGAGAGACTTTAGTGCCAACCTCAAATTCAGCGTATTCCTCGCTCTCAAATATGCATTTCACTTTGGTTTTTGTATTTTTGACAGCAGTTTCACTTTGTATTACGTCTGACCAATTTGGTATCACCCACTCTTGGTCCCATATTTTGTTCGTGACCTGTCACAAAATTTGTAGAAAGCTGTACGTTAAGTTTTAAATTGATATTTTGAATTACGGATAAATGATTTTTTTTGAAAACTCACTTGTCTCACCAGATGCCATTTTATAAAATCAAGTTTTTGGACACAACGGCACGCCAAAGTTTATATGATGCTACTCAACTTGGGGAAATGAGGTGGGGATTTTATTTTTGCTTCATTTTGATGCACTCGTTTGGGGAATTTACTTATCTGAAATACTCCACTACCAGTATCAGTTTAACTGATAACCCACATAGTTAAGCCTCGATTAGTGGTATCTAGTTTTATTTTTTATATGTAGTTAAGATAGTCTTTACTGCAACAAATATAAGTTAAGCATTAAATAATCGATGCTAAATGTAATAAAAACTTTTAACCAACCAACGTAATCGCGTTGAACATAATATTGTATGAGTAGTTTGTTTATATGACTCAAGTTTTTTATTTTTTATTGATATTACTCGTAAGAAGTATTGGAGTCAAGCATGACGTTTAAAAGATTGGCAAGATACATTACTTTGATGGCTGTGTATAAAAAATGGGTTTAAACGCACGAAATACGTATTTGTACTTTAACTTAAACATCAAATGACAAGTCAAACTGACATAAATTATTAAATTTATCTGACCATGGCGTAGTAAAACTGAGTAGAGTTGTGCACTCTTATTGTGGGGTGCTGGATGAGTAAATCTGATGGCGTTTTGTCAATATGGTTTGATGATTATATTTGGGTTCTGTTGGTTGTTATGAGTGTTGAGTTGATAGCACATGAAACTGATGAATGATGATTATGATGTGGCTAGCTGCACGTTATTTTCCCTTTTAAGCCTTGTACTTAACTTGGGTGACTTGTCTGTTTTTAATTACTGATGCTAATTAAAATGACACACAATCGCAAATAAGTGGTAGCGCACAACAAAAGTAAGAGGGTTAATTTAAAATACTGATTAGAGTCATGACTTTATTTAATTTGAATTAGTGAAATTAAATGTGC
>JAQFZG010001911.1:0-18820 GCA_034695465.1 Entomobrya nicoleti
GCTTGTACATTCACTTGCTTGAAGTGACACCATATTTTGATGGTTAAAAATTAATAACTTTAAAACTACTTGACATAAAAATCTCAAACTTGGTGCATAATAATGCTACTTAACTGAGGAACAAATGTATATATATATATGCATACCAACAACTACAGCTTAGAACTTAGCAATACTCTCAAACTGATCATTGCTAATTTTTCAGAAGCGTCATTTATTCCTTTCTAATTATTTCTTTAAAAAAATTACATTCTGCATCCTTCAGAAATCCATCAATTTTCGTAGAAACATTGATCATTCTAATGTTTTTGTTTCCTTTGTTGGAGAAAGTTAATTAGGAACGACGAGGAAGCAAATATTGCAAGGAATAATTGCTCAGAAAGATCATGGATTAGAAGAGCTGGAAAAATCCTTTAAATCGCAAGCGGGGAACCTTGAGAGAACGTTCTCAAGAAAAGTGAAAGATCTCCAAGAGTTGGCAGACAATCTTTCTCGTGAAAAGAATAATTTGTTAACCACGCTAAAAACAACCGAGACAGAACTACAAGGGAAAACGGGTGATTGATGACCGCCTCCGTCAAGCTAAGGATTCCTGGACTGGCTTCCAGACAGAGTGAAGTGGAATCTGCTGAAAGAAGAAATTCAGCGCCTGGAAAGCGAAAGGACTCAAATGATTTCTTCGTTAATGGAACATTTCAAACTTCTCGAGAACAAAACGGCTGATGCAGAGGAAGATGTAACGGAGACGGAGGAGAAGCTCGCCAAGCCAGCTTGCTGAGGAAAACAATGCGACAATTAAGAATTATATGGGCTATATAGCAAATCTGCGTCAGGTAAATAAAAAAATTAGAAGGGCAAGTTAATAAAATGGAGGGTCAGCTGCATAATTGGGAGGTTGAAAACGGTAAGAAAGCCATAGACAAAACGAACTTTTAAAGCTGCAGCTTGCTCAGGTTAATGAGGATCTTAGTGAGGTGTATGCCAGCAGTCAGAGGCAATGACATGACGACAAAGAATGACTTGAAGGAAACAATAGTAAGGTTATCAAAAGTTGAAGAATCAAATCGTGCATTGAGTATTGAGAAATCAGTGTCATGACTTGCAACAGCAAGTGGCTGGGTTGTCCGCGAAAGTATCTAAACTAATTAAAGTAAATATATGGACTCTATTTATTTTAAAATTTCATATATTCAGGTCCGTGGATATGCGATGAGCTGCTTTGTTGCATGAAGCATTTTCTGTCTATATGAGGTCAAATGCAGTGGCCGCTGGATTCCGATTCCTACTTCCTGTTGTGATACATCGTCCACCCAAGCAATAAATCTTGCCACTCATGCACTGCAAAATGTTTAGCCAAATGTTCTAATCATGGATGCAACTTGCAATTAAACAATTATCTTGTATTATTTCTCGTATTGTGTTCGCCCAAAAGGGATTTAATTATTCTTCTCACTTGACGTAGGCGTACATTTTTACATACAATATTGGCATTTAATTTTCGTAAAATAATCTAAAATCAAATACTATTTACTGTTAAAACTTGTGTTAATTTAGCAAAAGTGAATTTATCGTTAATTATGACTATGATCAAAAAGACGTAAAATATACCGACTGATCATATCATTTCATGGTCATAACCAAACATTAAACATTACATTATATTTAACTTGCAATACAGTCTTTAAGTTAAAATTCATCGGTGGTTGTAGAAAAAAGATCTAGATGAATTCGGTTACGGTAAGGCACGACTCGCCATGAAATATATATTTATATGGACTTTTATATGGCCTTGTGAGTCATAAACTGATATTTTTCTGAGCCGGCTCACGCCCTATCCTGTCTATGTTAAGCTCAAATGCTTTTGCGACCCGGCTCAGGAACATATCTGGTCATAAAGTCACTTACACCGGGCGCGAAATTTAAATTTTCAGCTGAAAGTAAAAATGCAAGCCGCTAGAACGTTGGTCAGATATTGTTTGTAGTTTGGTTGTTGCGTGAAATTTTACAACTTCAAACGGAGATTTTTTTTGAACCTCTGTTGTATATAGTCAACCAGTGGTTTTGATTTAATTAGTTTGGTTTTAATCACTACTTCAAAATGGCAAAGTTTAAATGTGAAAAGTGTGAAATAGAATGTGATTCAAGACCACAGTTTGAAGTACACGTAAAGAATAGTTGTTGGAGGTGTAAACATTGTAATTGTACTTTCCCTAGTAAAAAAGTTAAACAATGTCATCAGTGTAATTCAGTCGGATCATTTGATTGCGATACATGTCATCAAATATTTGGTGCTAAACACTCTTTGAAAATACATCAAAGGAATAAACACAAATACGGTACTAATCTTACTCTTCACACAAGTACCTCTGACTTGATTCATCCAAACATTTAAAATGCTGAGTACCTCTTTGTTGTTTTTCTCTTTACAGTGACATGCGTAAAATGTAAGCTCTTATTTGCATCCCAAGAAGAACTCGATGACCACTTGAAGAACAATTGCTGGGAATGCGAATGGTGTCTCAAGAAGTTTCAAACTCAACAAGCAAATCAAGATCATCAGTGCAACCCTATAGTTTGCAATGTTTGCCGGAAGAAATTTCAATATCCAGATCAGCTTCTAGAACACCAGTTCACCCATACTAAGGAGAAACCGTTCCAATGTCTTCATTGTGGAAAAAGATTTAAAGTTAAATCAAGTTTAAGGAGACACATGTCAAATGACCATGACAAGTCATCTGTTGAATCGACAGGTATGAACTAATACATCCATAAATCCTTTTCATATTTAAGTCCTTTTTATAAATGTGAAGATCTAATTCTAAATATTGTGTACAGGGGCTTTGTGTAGTGCTGGCAATGATGACAAGTTGGATGACAAGCCCGAGTCCGAGAAAGTAAAAGACAATGAGATGGTGGAAGACGAAGACAAACCATTTGAATGTGATGCTTGTCACAAACGTTTTGTACATAAATCTTCTATGCACTTGCATCAAAGAATCAATCATAACTACGGTATTAATCTTACTCTTTTCACATAAGTACTTGTGATTTGATTTTTCAAATATTAGAAATGATTATGACAAATTCGTTTTTATTCTTTTAAAGTGACTTGCAGTAAATGCAAACTTTTATTTGAATCCCAAAAAGAGCTGACGGACCACCTCAACAACAAGTGCTGGGAATGCAAATGGTGTCTCAAAAATTTTCAAAATCAACAGACAAACAAAGATCATCAGTGCAAACCAAAAGTTTGTAACATTTGTTTGAAACAATTCCGAGATGTAATGCATTGTACAACACACATGGCCACCCATAGCAACGAAAAAAATCTACAGTGTGTTGTTTGCGAGAAGAAGTTTGCCCTAGAAGATTATTTAAGATCACATATGTTAAAGAAACATGGTACGTCATCAGTTGAAAGGACAGATATGAACTAAATCATCCATAAATACTTTACATATTTAAGTCTTTCTTTTTATAAATGTGAAGATCTAATTCTAAATGTTGTGTACAGGGGCTTCGTTTAGTGCTGGCAATGTTGACAAGTTAGACGACAAGCCCGATTCCGCAGAGTCCGAGAAAGCAAAAGACAAGGAGATGGTGGAAGACGATGACAAACCCTTTGAATGTAATGCTTGTCACAAACGTTTTGTACATAAATCTTCTATGCAATTGCATCAAAGGAAATATCATAACTACGGTACTAATCTTACTCATTACACATAAGTACTTGAATCTTACTTTTATAACTGTTCAAAATGATAATGACCATTCTGTTTTTATTCATTGCAGTGAAATGTCCAAAATGCAAACTTTTATTTGCATCCCAAAAAGAGCAGGAGGACCACCTCAACAACAATTGCTGGGAATGCGAATGGTGTATCAAGAAATTTCATAATGAAAAGGCAAAACAGGATCATCATTGCCAACCAAAAGTGTGTAACATTTGTGGGAAGAAATGCCTCTGTCCATCCTCTCTCAGAATCCACATGGTCACCCATACAAATGAGCAGTCTTTAAAATCAAAGGATGAACATAATTTCAAGATACACATGTCAAAGGAACATGACAAATCATCTGTTGAATCGAAAGGTACGAGATATTAGATACGTAAATCCTTTTCATATTTAAGTCTTTCTTTTTATAAATGTGAAGATCTAATTCTAAATGTTGTATACAGGGGCTTCGTTTAGTGCTGGCAATGATGACAAGTTGGTTGACAAGCCCGATTCCACAGAGTCCGAGAAAGCAAAAGACAATGAGATGGTGGAAGACGAAGAAAAACCCTTTGAATGTGATGTTTGTTACAAACAATTTGCACATCAAAACTCTATGAAATATCATCAAAGGAAATGTCATAACTACGGTACTAATCTTACTCATTTCACATAAGTACTTGTGATTTGATTTTTCAAATATTAGAAATGATTATGACAAATTTGTTTTTATTCTTTTAAAGTGACTTGCAGTAAATGCAGACGCATGTGTGCATCCCAAAAAGAGCTGGAGGACCACCTCAACAACAAGTGCTGGGAATGCGAATGGTGTCTCAAAAAATTTCAAAATCAACAGACAAACAAAGATCATCATTGCCAACCAAAAGTGTGTAACATATGCGGGAGTAAATGCCACAGTCCATCCGCTCTCAGAATCCACATGTTCACCCATGTAAACGAGCTGTCTTTACAAAGTCGTATTTGTGGGACCAAATTAAAGGATGAGCATAATTTAAAGATACACATGTCAAAGGAACATGGCAAAGGTATGAGATACTTGATACGTAAAAACAGGCTATTATGTTACAACCCTATCTTTTTAAACTTGTTGATTATTTAGCTCAGAGAGCAATCTAATTTTGTCTTCGATGCATGGCGTGCCGTCGCGTCGCGTGATCACCTTTACTATTCAGTACGGCCAACATTATTATTCAATTTTTTACAACTTTTAAACTTGACCGCGATTAACCCTAGACTTTCCTCTAATCTAATATCCAAATGGACCACAGAAATGATCCCCATTGACCCCAGACATTATTCCCATTGATACCAGACATGATACCCATTGACCCCAGACATGATCCCCACTGACCCCACACATGAACCCTATTGCCCCCACACATGAACCCTATTGTCCCCACACATGAACCCTATTGACCCCATACATGAATCCTATTGACCCCAGTCATGACCACCAAAAACTTTTGAATTGTTTTTTTTTTGCAATGAGGGCTTCGGGTACAGGGCTTATAAATTGAACATAAGACTTGACCCTGGGGTCACAAGGTCAAGGGTCATTTAACTATAACTCTTAAACGGGTAGAAACTTTTGAATTGGGGTTTCCACAAAAAGTGTATTAGGCACAGAGCTTACATATGTAGTATAAGAGTTGACCTCGGGGTCACCAGTCAAGGGCCCCTTAACTGTAACTCCTTCTAAGGTCCGCAAAAGGCGGGACGCCTTACAAAAATGACTGTTAGGGCTGGGGCACTTTGAGAAAATATACGTTAGGGCTGGGACAACTTGAGAAAATGTTCGTTAGGGTTGGGGAAACATGGTAAAATGCCTATTAGGGAAACTCAACGAGGCAATGAATGCAATAATCACGGTTCCCATTTTGTAGCCATGATTTTTCTCCCACTAACTACGATAATCAGCGTTTGTCCGTCTGAAATAATATAAATGATTCAAGCGCTGATCTAATTTTGTTGCTTATTTAATATATCGTGTTAAATATTTTAAAAATCCTGCTTGACAACGAATGAAACCGTGGTTCTTGCATTGTTCTCATCAAATGTATTTTAAATTTAAAACTCTCTGAGCTAACTTGGAAGGTTTTATTTACTCTAAACTTTTTAGGGTTACAAGTGAGAGACGGTGAAGCTGATAACACGGAACGAAGAATTGTGCACAACGAGGAAAAAACCTTTGACTGTGAAAGTTGTGATAAAAAATTAAAAAGTCAACAACTTTTGTCTGAGCACTACAAGCAAAAACATAAATACGGTATTTTTTATGTATAAACTAGTGCTTGTCACTTTGTCACTCAATTTATCAAAATTCTCTAGATGATCATGGCCACCTTGTTTGTTTATTATTTTGTAGTGACATGCAAGAAATGTAAATTAATATTTGCATCACAAGAAGAGCTGGACGACCACCATAACAAATGCTGGGAATGCAAATGGTGCTGCCGGAAATTTCATAGTGAAAAATCAAGGATAGATCATCTATGCAAACCAAAAGTTTGTAACATTTGCGGGAAAAAATGCCACAGTCCATCTCAACTCAAAAGGCACATGTCCATACACAGCATGCGAGAAAGAAAAAGGACTTCGTCATTAAACCGGAATTTTCAATGTGGAATTTGTCTACAATGGTTCAGCCTTAAGCGGCTTTGGGATTTACATCGTAAAACAGTCCATGCCGTACAATTCTATAGACACTCTGTCACTAAATGCATCAGTTGTGGTGTCTCGTATCCTTCAATTTGGCGTTCAAGAAGGCACGCGATTGCGTGTGGGAAAAAATGCCAATACTGTCCACAAACTGGCTTCCCTGACATGAATGTTTTAAGTTTACACGAAAAAGGATGCCGTCAAAGAAACTACTTCGATTGTGAGTACTGCCGCGAAATACTTGAAGGAAAAGGAAGCTACATGGAACATGTCAGGAAGATTTGTGTGCAAAGAGACTTCAAGTTTAATTGTTCCTGCTGCAACTCTAAGGATTTTGATCACAGTGACAAGATAAAAGTGCTGGAGCACATGATCAAGTGTAGGCCAAAAAGTGACAAGACGAAATGGAAATGTTTCATCTGCAGTCTTTATATTGCCAAGAGATTTTTCCCCTTTCATCTCCAACACGAACTCCTATCTTCAAGATTGTTCAACAAGTCGGAATTGACTTCCAAATGTAAGTACTGCACCATGAGTTATCCCAATGATAAGGTGCTAGAGCTTCATGTAAAAATGGATCACAAGTGCAACTATGCCAAGGAAAACAAGATGAATGTGTACCTTGACGACTTGTCAGACTTGGCAATGGATGAAAACAAGATGGAGGCTTTGATTGAGAAGAGGAAAGAAAATCGAATTTGGGAGGACAAGTTCTGTAAGAACACAGCAGCCCCATATCACTGCTACATCTGCCATGTACCATTGAATGGTACAGTTGTCCTTGATATGCACTTACCACAATGTGTGCTTGATTATGGAGTTGTTCCAAAAGCAGATACTTGGCAAGAGTGTAGTGACCACCAACCGATTCGAAAAAGGAATATACAAAAGCCGCTAACCAACGTGACTCCTGCCCTAGGATTGAAACTATGGAAGACTATTTCAGGTGACATGAGAGATCAACCATGGAAATTACGAGAAGAATCCTACTTTAGAGGATTGGAAGTATTGAACAACATTGAATTTGGCAGTATTAAAGATATGTTGCCCATTGTTATCAGACGACATGGAAGTAAAGAGGAAATTCCATCAACTTTTGCAGCCTTTCAACTTCCAATGGAAGGACAAGATGACGACGATTGTGTCATTACAGATGTGATGAGCAAAAAAGACAAGCCCGTTCCTCTGGTAGATGTATGTAAGGATCAAGGACCAAAAATGAGGAACATGACATGTCAGAAATGCCGTACAGTTTGCAAAACATTGAAGGAACTCCAGCAGCACAATGAACCATGCATCGCTTACTTTAGGATGAAAATGAAAAAATCGACAAGAAAGAAAGGACCAAAAGTTGACAAGAGACAAAAGAAAGGTAAATATTTCAAAGTATCTTTGTCTGCCTATCTAGAAAATAAAGTTAATTCATGAGGAGTTTTCTTTGTTTATTTACTGCAGTTGTGTACTCGTCCCCTGTTTATGCAAGATTTGATGAGGCGAGCATTTGGGCAGACCGTTTTGGGAGTGTTCCACCAATGACATGTCCCTTGTGTCATATTCCATTGAGTGGACCTGTATTGCTTTCGATGCATCTACCTCAGTGCAAGTTGGACCACCGCATCTTGGATCTCAAGGTCTGCCCAGAAATCGCAGAGCAAATGAAGAAGCTTGTCCGTGGTATACTGCTGTCAGACACTTACAGTGATGAAGTGAAGGAGAACGTTGGATCACAAGTATACTGGGAAGAACTCGAAAGACAATTTGAGCTCCCATCCGACAAGTTAAAGAAATGGCACCTCTCTAAGTACATGATTGACCAGATAGAAGATGAGTACATGGACAGACTTTTGGCAAGGTACGACAGGGGAAACAAGAGAAAGGAAGATAAACCACTGCAGAAAATCAATAACAAGAAGAGGAAGGCTGCAAAGCGGCTGCAGAATGACAAGAACAAGAAGAGGAAATTAAATAAACAATGAACGAAACCATTTGTCTTTGTATGATTATTTTAATTGGCCTAATAAATTGTTTAAAGATAAAATAATAACATTTTGTGCATGTTCTTGTCACCTTACAATTAATTCACGATACTTTGTTCGCATTAAAAATAGAATAAACTTCAAATCTTTGCTAATTCAAAAATTGCATACATTTTAAGGCTTTTAGGAATTTAGTGAGTGATGGGTCAAGTAAACTAAAATTCACTCACTGCAACCCACACTATTATAGTACGCTCTGACTGTTTATGTGTCAATAATCACTTAATCATTAACCAAACGCGCGAGTGGTTGCTGAATTCTAAGCTACTGATGCAAGCACATAAGCAGTGTCTGCGTGCTATAATCCTGTGAGTCGTTGTGGATGAAATATTCACTGTGATTCCATCCATCCCAATGTTAGTGGATTCCATTTATGTCCATTTAAGAGGGTTCCATCTATCCCAATGTTAGAGGATTCCATTTATGCCCATGTAGGAGGGTCTCATTTATGCCCATGTAAGAGGGTCCCATCTATCCCAATGTTAGCGGATTCCATTTATGCCCATGTCAGAGTGTTCCATCTATCCCCATGTTAGAGGATTCCATTTGTGCTCATGGAAGAGGATTCCATTTGTGCTCATGGAAGAGGATTCCATCTATCCCCATGTTAGAGGGTTCCATTACGTTGTTCATTCTTTTCCTTTCTCTCTGTGGTGCTTGCAATCTTGCCTATACTTAACATGGAAAGGATACGAGAAAAGTTGAAAAGTTGATCCTGTGGTAATCGGATACTTACGCTAGGTTTCCCATTACCACACAAGTCACTTTTTCTGTTTTGCTTGAATCCTCCCCATGTTAATATTTTCGACACTACCTTTTTTCATTGCATGCAGAAAAGCGGTACCACTATCATGCTGCGTGAAGTAAAATGATAACAACGTGCACTCTCACTGAGTCGAAAAGTTTGTATGCAAAAATTGAGAAGTACGCCACTGCATGCATTCATACAAACACGCTCTGCTTGGACGAAGGTATACTCCTACTCTGCGCTACTGCTGCTTGTTGGTACAGTACATATACAAACAGTGAACGCGAATGACTATCCGCGACCAAAGTGTTCTCAGGAGTTGACTACGAAGCAGAGAAAAAAATGAGACAAACTAATGTTGAGTGCCCACCTAAACTTAACACACTCGCTTATGGGACTAAAATAAAAGTTTTCCTGCTCTCAGGCCAAGCTCTCAGCGCAAGCTTGTACATTCACTTTCCTCAAGTGACACCACATTTTCATGGTTAACAATTAATAACTTTTAAACTACTTGACATAAAAACTTTAAACTTGGTAAATATAATACTACTTAACTAAGGAACAAATGTATGTATATATATGCATACCAACACCTTATGAGGAAAATGTATACTCATATAAACATAAATATATTTCTTTCACTTTTTTTTCTGTAACTGCCAGTACGGTTTTTTTTAAACACGTCAACCATTTTTTCCTTAAATGATTTTAATTAACATTACATATATTAATGAGAACAATGAGCTTAACCCACTTAAATATGCATGTGCTAAAGCGTACAAGTTCTTCAGCGTTACAAAAATGTGTACACATTTCTGGCACTTTAAAACCTATCCAAACCTAACCTGATAGAAATAATCCTAACTTGATGATAAAAAAATTACTACAAGTACGTGTATACATGCTAATAGTATGCCTCGAAAATTAGCAATGATTCCTATCGGATCATTGCAATCCGGATGGATGGTGGATCAGAGCCATCACAGAGCCATCACGGAGCCATCACAGAGCCATCATGGAGCCATCACAGAGCCATCACAGAGCCATCACAGAGCCATCACAGAGCCATCACACAGCCAACAGTAATCATAGTTGGCGCAGTTCAGTTGGGGCATTGTGAAGTACAAGTGGTTACATGCTAACAGTATGGTTTAGAAATTAGCAATGATCCCTATCACATCATTGCTAATTTTTCGAGATGAGGTGTTCATAACTTAGTAATGTTTTATTGAAGTAGTTTATTTTTTGACATAAAAAATCATCGATGATCAAAGGGAATGATGAATCACATAATCTTTTGGAGAAAGATGATCTATTGGAGAAAGATGATCTATTGGAGAAAGATGATCTATTGGGGAAAGATGATCTATTGGGGAAAGATGATCTATTGGGGAAAGATGAACTATTGGGGAAAGATGATCAATTGGGGAAAGATGATTTTTTTTAAATACAAAGACCAACGTGAAGAATGCGATCCGAATCTGCTAATGGGACACGGGATAGTGAGCGCAACGAGAACGCAGATGAATAGCTAGCAAGTCATTGCGATGAGCTGCTTTGTTGCATGAAGCCTTTTCTGTCTATATGAGGTCAACTGCAGTGGCCGCTGGATTCCCGATTCCTACTTTCTTCTGTGATACATTGTCCACCCACGCAATAAATCTTGCCACTCATGCACAAAAAAATGTTTAGCCAAATGTTCAAATCATGGAAGCAACTGGCAATTAAACATCTATCTTAGTCATTAAATTATTATTTATCTAAGTATGTAAGTATGTTGTCTTCTGGAGAAATGAACTAAATTATAACAAGTATAAATTAAAATAAACAAAATGTTGGAACACCTTTTTTTCTCGTACTGTGTTCGCACAGAAGGGATTTTATTTATTTCTCGCATCACGTAGGCGTACATTTTTGAATACATTTTTTCGTAAAATAGGCTATAATGTAATACTATTTTCTATTAAAAATCCTGCTTTTCTTGTCACATGTAGTAGTTGTTGGTATTAAAAATAAGGTGGCACTGTGGTAGTTTTAATTAAGTTTATTTTATTGAATACGTTTTAGAATTTATATTATATGGCATTGCTGCTGGCAAATAAAAATCTGTACGTAGGTCTATGCATTACATGTTTGTTTCAACAATAAATCATTTTTCAATTTGAATAAATTCTTCTTGTTTTACGTATTCCCAATTATTTGTGGACAAGTCTCCAACAAATTCCAAGTCAACATTGTACTTTAAATTCATTCCGTTTGGAACCTCGATGGTGGCGCTCTGGGTGGAAAATGCTGCGTGCAACATGAGCACATTTTTCTGTTGAATACAAATGTGAAACACATTATTATATTAATTTTTAAAAAATCTTAAATCTTAATAATTTTTTCCATGTACCTCTTTTGGGGTGTTGAGACGAGAATCCATGTGAACTCTGTCTTGTCGGATATCAACATCCAAAAAGTCATTAGTGGAGCAGTCCATAGTGCCGTGTTTAAATTTACTGCGTCTAATAACAGTAAAATCAAACATTGAATCCAACAAGTCCATAGGATTATCCGGGTTGATGTAAGGCAGCATACTTTGACATTCTGAGACACATTCTGAGAAATTGTTCAAGACTGAAGAGGGGGACTTGAAAACCCGATGGCACTTGAAGCAGACTTAGGCTCTTTAACAGGTAGCATGACACTTGAAATAGTGATTCCTGAGGTCTCGATCTGATCCAAAAGTTTCTGGTAAGCTGCACAATGAACACCACAATAGGGAAAGACTTCCTTTTACGTGCATCTCCACTGCCAGTTGGTAGTGCGAGTACAAAAGGAATTCACGGTTATTGGGAAATTCTTTATATTACAAGTGATCAAACACTGTAAAGATATTATAAAATAAGAATATAATAAAGGGGTCGTATTATGTAGCACTAAATTAATCAATGAATTTGTCAAATAATCTCTAGATGTACCTGCTTGTTGGTACATATAAAAACAGTGAAGGCGAAAGACCTCTCGCGAACAGTGTTCTCAGGACTTGACTACAAAGCATATCTTTTTAACATAACGGTAAAGCGGTAAAAAGTTGGGCCTTTTCTGTGTTGATTGTCATAAGCGTTTAAACCAGGTGGCTTATAGAGAAGGCCAAAACTTTTTACCGGCTCTCAGACCAGATACGGGAATCACACTTGCGTGCAAGTGACACCATATTTTGATGATTAAAAATTCATAACATTAAAACTACTTGACACAAAAATCTCAAACTTGGTGCATAATAATACTACTTAACCAAGGATTAAATGTATGTAGATATATGCATACCAACAATAACGATCCCCAACTCTGCCCATAGGATTACACAAAGCAAAAGAATTTTGAAAAGCTATAATTGAGTACATATTTTGCAAGATCACAGGCTCCACATGTGTATATTTAAAATGCACTATGGTGCGACATGGTACACACAATAATATTACTTTGCTGTTCTTTTGGAGAGGGTTTAAAAATCATCAAATACCTAAACTAATCAAATCAAGTTTTATCCTTAATCAATATGTAAGCATTTACTGCTAAATTCTACTGAGGAAGGAAATTACAGAGGAAATTGCATCAAGTGTTGGTTTTTTAGTTGTCATCAACTGTTATTTGAAGGCCTTCCACCACTTTTCTCTCCAATGGGTCGGCTGCCAGCGTCTCTGGCTCGACTGACAACACCCCCATTACTTGCACCGGCTCCTATAAAAATAAACCAATAAATCAATTAATACTTCAAAAATAATGTTATGGAATAAATATACAATTTCAAGAAATTGAGAATACTCGCCTTGTTGCAATGGAGCAACATTCCGTTGTGGGTTCTAGATCTTCCTACGCAGCTCACCTTCCTCCTTGAACAAGGAAGCATTAAATGCGTTTCCGGAGTATACCAGCCCTTCGAAATGTGGAGGTGAGTTGAGTCGGGTTATCTGCTTGCTGCAAGCTTCGCCAATTGCACCACGTCAATCATCTACCTAATCTCAGACTCGGGATCTCTGGTGCTCACACAGGTGTCACGACAAAGTGTTTCAGTTGCTGGTTTCTTCTCATCAACACGACGCACCTGACCAATGTACAAATGGTATTCTAAAAAATATATCTAATCTTACCCCTTCCAATTTCTTCAACCATATAATTATACTTTAATCATAATTCCATTGCACACTTACTATCTTCTGCTGGCATTGCTCGAATGTTAAAAACTATGATCACGACCCCATTGATGGTCTTGAGGGTTTGAGCACGTTCAGCACTGTTGATTAAGAAACATAATATTAATCATATTTGACAAGAATTAGCTTTAAATAACAAGTATGTGAATTCAAACATTATTCGACTTACTGGGCATGACTTGGGTAAAAGTCAAAGTGGTCTAACACGGCTACAGCGCAGTTTAGACCTGTATAGAAATAAAACTCAGCGACGACTCCAGTGCTGGAGTCGCTACATGTCAGCCCAAATTCCCTGGCGTACTAAAAGGTCGAACTCAAAGCTGACCTCAGTATCACATTCTGTGTCCCGAATTACCCACATAAACAGATTTACAGTAGTAAAAGGTCAAAATCAAATCTGAGTATCAAATTCAGTGTGTGAAACTGCCCATGTATGCTGAGTTTCGGCTTGCTTACCCAATATATCTACTATCTGGGATGTCCCTCTAAGTAGTAAAAGGTCAAACTCAAAATTGATATCAGATTCAAATTCAGCGTCTCAAACTACAAATGCATGCCTAGTTTCAACCTGGTTACTCTTTTTATATACGACTTGGGGCACCCCCACTGGGGTAATAAAACTTCAAACTCAAAATTGACTTCAGATTTCTCAAAACACGTCTCAAACTACCCTTTAATGCCGAGTTTCAGCCTGCTAGTTCTTTTTATTTATGACTTGGGGTAGCAAAAGGTCGAACTCAAAATTGACCTCAAATTTAAATTCAGCGTTTCATATTGCCCATAACTTCTAATTTCAGCCTTACAAAGCAGACCTAAAATGAAATTGTAAAATTGTTGAATAGGTACGCCGTCCACACAATTCCATTCCCTTTATAAGAATATGGTAGAAGTTGCACAACGACAAAGATATTCCATGCAATTACATCACAAGAAGTCATTACCCAACAAGTTCATACTCGCGCACTCGCACTCATCGTTTTTACATAGCACAATTGTGAGACTTTGTGATAACGTGTACCTAATGACCATACATGTTTTGTTTCCCATTATGATCATCATACTACTTGGCTGCGTGATTTATCTTAAATTAGCCTAATATTAATTTATATTTTGCGATTAGTTAAAGTTAAGATTTTCAATTAGCATTCAAATCAAGGACAGCTTCATAATGACAAGTAATTTTAATGTTAACGAGTTCAGAGTAATTGGAATACCTGACGATGGGTAAAACAAATATTATGAAATTGTGGTTTAAGTTTCAGTGATTTACATATACAATATACAGATAAATTATTAATTGTTCACAATTTTTTTTCTACTTTAGATGCTGTTGTTTTCACGCCCTGGCTGCTGGAATTCATGGCTTCTACGAGATGTACAAGGACGTTAATTACGTATTGACAGATATTGAACAGAAGCGGATTCGCCTAGAGGTCATGAACTACATAAAGGCTAACTTTGGAATTTTCGAAAATTTTTATCCTATTGAGCTTTCAAGTTTAACCGAAGGATTGTCGATGGATGAAATACGTATGGAAAATATTTAATTACAAGTGTTTTATGGAATACAATATATAAATCGCCATAAGTTTTATAAAAGTTCTGTAATAACAAATTTGGGTTACTGTTGTGTTGCAGACAAGCTTATCGACAACATGTCAGACAAGGAGAAACGAATGGTTCGTCTTCAAGAAGGTATTAACTTTATTAAAAATATCGTTCAAAATCTAAAGCGAATAGATTAGGTAATCAAAAATAATGTAAATGTGTGTTAACATAATGATTTCAATAGTGATGAAGATAAGCCAGGACGATTTCTGGGGCGGTGAGACAGAAGTTAAAGCTGCTGCAATGCTGTACAAGAGAAATATACATATTTACAACCCAGGCGGCGAGGACGTTCGTTTTAATTACGACGATGACAAACATAACAGACCGGTAATCTACCTCAAGTTCGTGAAACCTCATTATGACTTGCTTAAGAGGATAATCACAGTCGTACCTGTCATTCAACCCCCTTTGGGAGAAGAATTTTTCGAATGGGTACAAGAACGAGACCTTCGAATTCATCGCATTGACCCTGGAAGGCAAGTTCCACAAGGATAATATATGAAATCTATTATTTAATTGTCATCAGTAATTAGAACTATAAAAAGACTTGCTTTTTTATTAAAATCCTTATAGGAAGAACTTGATGATGGCTTTGGCGCTTGTGCTGAAAAGTGACATGTATCTGCATGAAGAAATTGTTAAAGATTTGAAGGTGCACATGCTTGGAAAAGACTCGAAATGGAACAGTGAAATGCTTGAACTTGTTACGGACAAGTACCAATTTTTGTCTGATGATGAAAAGAAGTATTACATTGAGAATAAAGGTAACTTTATATATCCCACAAGCAAATCAAACACACATAGTATATTTATTATTATATTTAAAATTTATACCTACACTTTATTTTCTTTTTCCCGTGTTTAGTGGCGTGGACTTTGAGGTACATGAGCAACAACCATGCGATTATTATGGAAGAAGCAGCTGCCGCGTTTCAGATTGAAGTAAATGTAATCCAAAATACGTTGCCACTTGCAGGGGATGACTTTTTCACCAAGATTAATGATGGCAACATCATCTATTTGCTGAAAACTCAGAACCACTACGACGTGATTTCGAAAAGATCGGTTGCCCCTTATTTCCCAGTGCAACAACAGACTAAGAACGAAAATGAAGTTTGGAGAAAATTGGCAACTCAAAACATGGACGAAATAGAGGTGGTCGACCTAACGGAACAATGTTTAGATACGCCCAACCCAGATTATTTGGAGGGTGATGTGATACTGCTCGACCCTCATTCCGTTGATGATCCAGTAGATGTTGTAGAGAACAACTACATTTTGTCAAGTATCATCCGAAATTTTCAGTCGCCTGTTACTGTCGTCGTAATAGTCCCTAAACCATTTCTGAAGTTCAAATCTCTTCAAGAAGTGTTTGAAAGTAAAATTGCTTTGGCTCAGGTAACAGTGGTCGTGCTCTACAATGTATCTGACTACTCACAGATGAGAAAGGACCGACATCTGAGGAACTTGTTTACATTGTTTGCCAAAACTGTCAAGGGTGACTTCAACACGACGGAACGGCGAGTGCTGCGTTTGGCGAAATACATCGTACGTCATGCAGTTTGTTTCAACAGTCTTAAAATTAGTTTCTTGCGAGTTAACTGTTAAAATTTAAGTTTGTTTGAATTTTTGTAGCTTCCGCTTCTATTCCTGGCCACCGAGGGGTATAAGTGGAAAGGTATATCCATCAAGACAACATGCAAACGTCATGTCACTAGCGTCCCACTTATCCTTTTAACGCATTCATGGAAGGTTGTTAGGGAGGCAGTAAAACAAGAAGTCGAAAATGTCAAAAGCCAAGGCCTGTTTTTCACAAATGCTTTAACAACTGGTACAGGATCTTACAAAACTCATTACAACGCTGGTCGGTTTCACAGGGTCCTATACGACACCCCAGATCCAGAGGAGAATGGAGACAGAGAAAGAAGTGAGAGTAGCCTACAAAAGTAAGACGACAAACCCAGGCATGCATTTAACTAACTCTATTTTTTGGTTTTAGTTCTAAATTACAAGCACTTTTTTGGGATTTTAGATTTGATTTTTTTGTGTCGTCCAACAACAATGTTCCAGTTTCTGAAGTCGTTACACAATTTAGGAACAAAATGAATACCGTTGAAGATAACAAAACATACAACCTTTACAAGTACCTGGATGAATTCAAGGATGAGACTTTGTGGTACACGTACTTCGTCATCCATATGGATGGGGCGGACATGGGAAAGTACAAGAATCAAAAAAATCTGGAGGCTCCAATAGCAAGTTACTATTACAAGATGATGAATGACAATTCTGTTGAAAAGACTTTGTACATGGGGAGAACGAAAAACCAATCTTTTCGTGTTAGTCATTTTACTCAAGATTCGGCTCTGAATGACATATTGACCTCTACCAGCCAAATTTACATGCTAAGAGCGGTAAAGTTTCTTGATATGGATTCGTGCAAGGAAGATGAAGCAAAAATGCTGGTAAGTATGTTTAAAGGAGAAATGTGATTCATTTTTTATTTACTCACAGCAAAATATTATTTTTTCATGTTAGGTGCTAATTGATGCGTACTTGACGAAGTATGATTCACACCCTGATGGCATTCAGTTATTACTGCTGAACAAGCACCTTGAGTATATGCCTCTCGTGTCTGAAGATGCTGATGCGTACTCTGCAAAGGTAAAAGCGCTACTGGATTCTGGAGTCCATCTGTTGAAAATGAACCAAGACCAAGAAGGCACTGAGTGCGAAGTGGGTGGCGTGTGCCAGGGCAACTTATCTGTTGAGTACGAGATAAATGTTTTGCCAGGAACCTACTCCAATCGTAATTTTGCAGACGTTTGTGATGTGTACACTAATTTACGAGCAAATATGCGTCATTGTTAAATTTAACATTGATTACAAGAATTATTGTTAGTGTAATTACCACAAGGTATCTTTTTTGAGTCATGATTGTTACGACCAAGGATTAAATAAAATTGTTAGTATAAATCCGTCGTTGTGTTCCGAAAAACGTATGTGTATTTAATAGAAGGAGATGCAAGATGCATAGTAGACAGTCTCTGCGTACTGTAATACCGTAATTAACTGTAATGATTACTCACAATAGACTTACTTGTACAAGTATTCCCACTTTGAAATGATGATAATGTAAACCCATATGAAGGTTTTGCTTGATAAATGTAGGATGTAGGAAATGTATAATATATTTGGACAATTTTTGGTAAAGTTGTTGATTGCTCAGCTTAAAATAATAAGTTAATTTTTTTTCTTGTAATTCACTGTGATTTGATTACGTAACAGAATTTGTTAAGGCAATCTGATCAACTATATGTTTCTCTGTAGACACCAACATCTAGTTAGATAACTCCATATTTGTGCATTTTCAATTATGTTCATCATCATTAACTGGATGCAAGGTCAACGCTGCTGCTGTACCTCCACCACCTTCATCTGCATTTTCATTTTCATTTCCATCAATACTCATCCTCAAACAAAGTCGTTTAGGTGACTTTCTTGCTGAAGGCGTAGCACTGCTATCAGAATTATCAGCAGCGAGGTAAAATTTGTGCTGCTGTCGTTAAAAGGGAAAAACCTCCTTCCGGCATTCCAACAAAAAAAAGACTAACCCTTCCAAGGAAATGTGCTCAAAAACTTGTGGCTGCAAGCAGCCTCATACAAATCAATGCCCCAAAACCAGCATTTCCAGCATCACATTTCAGTACACTGCTGTAATGATCTGTCCTCCTTCCAGTCGCTTTGCACTTTTTCTTGTGGCAATCACAGCATCCAATTCATGTACATCCCCTTCATCTTCGCTGTCTTCAGTGTCTTGTTAATCGTCTT
>JAQFZG010001912.1:0-18810 GCA_034695465.1 Entomobrya nicoleti
TGGTAAAAGATAAAAATGAAGCAATTAAGAAGCTCAAGTCGTGGAGTCAAAGTCGTCGGGAAATGAGAAATCAGTAAAGTGAACTAATTTAAAATATTATTATGATATTCTGTCTTGTCATCTGTGAATTTGTGGTTTAAAAATAAAATGTAAACAGTTTACTTGTTTGTTTATTGTGTGTTTATATTTTTCCCGCTCATTCTGGTATTGGCTCATATATTTTGTGTTTGTACCAATGAAATGCATTTGCACTGAGTACAAACACGCCCACTTGGCTTTATTGCCTTACACTACAATCCTAATCTTGTATATGCTTAAAAATGCAAGCTCTGATCTGTGGGCGAAAATGAGGAGGTGATAATGGGGTAAGTTGAGAGAGTCAGTTGTGCTAACAGTCAGCAACACTGCCACTGTCATTACCAAAATAATCACTGGAACGAAAAAAACAAACCGTTTTGCACACAATAAGAAAAAAAAAACGAAAAGTAGGAGGAAAGGATAAATTACGAATTAGATTTCCCCAGCAGCAGGACTTGTGTTTTTTAGCAGTTGGGAGTTGGGATGTCATGATATCATCAGGACGATGGCATGACAAGATAAAAAAAATTTACAGGTTCTCACAGACTTTGAGTCTTTTTGCGAAGTTTAAAAAAAGGATTCAAGTCATAGCCAAAGCAAGAGTTTGAAGGGGAAAAGAGAAAAAAATTTGCTGTCATCTTATGATAGGTATACTATTTCGATCAACAATGTAATCTTCTCTAGATAAAAATTCATATTATATCAAACAAACCAGATATACTGGATCAATTTATTCTCTCTGTGTAGGCTGAGCCCAACCCATCGATACAATGCATACACAACATACGTCCCGTAACGTTTCACAAAGAATACTTTGTGTTCATATGTTATATTTCCGAGTGTCATTCAATACGCTTCATGTTATCTGGTGAAAGTTGCTTAGTGAAAAGGCAGTATGTAGTAGAAGCCCATTATATATACATCAATGATGTGATGATATAAAAAGTTAAAGTTAAATTTTTGTGCACTTTTTCCCCTTTTGTATTTAACCCTTCAGTTGTAACATGAGCATATTATGCTATTAGTTATCATTCAACATTATTATTGTCATAACCAACAGAGTTACGGGCTTTGTTCGGTGCACAAAAAACAGTCAAAAAGCCATTGTTAGTAGTACACAGACTGTCACTGAGATCTCACATTTAAAAAAACTGTAGAGTCTGTCCTGGAAAAAAACACTACATTTATTTTTATAGCAGTGTAGCGTAGGATAGCTGCCTGCGTAAAAAAGTGGAACATAATTGCGCATTAACTTTTTCGTCTACAAGGGCAACGACATGCATTGCGACATCATATACTGAATGTCTCATTTGTGATGATATAAAAAATGATAAAAAACACGATCATCATGACTAGTTATGGTGAAAGGCCGTAAAAATGAATGAAATTGCAAAAGGAAGAATGAAGAAGCATGATGCAGAAATAACATTGAATTGTGCAAAACTAGAAGCAGTTCAAGTGAAATCATCACAAGTCGCAAAAGATGGGAATAGAGTCAGGGCAAGAGTGAGAGAAGGTGCTAAACATCCGTGACAATGCCTTTAGTGAGCCGCCTCATTAGCGTACAATTCTAGAGAAGTTGGTATCTCGTAAGCCGACACATGGGTTCATGTACTGAACAATACTGACACAGTATAAAATGCCTATTTTTCCACTTGCTTGTAACGATTTTCCTTCCACATTCTTGGTTCAGTTCAATTCTTCAGGTTGCTACTTTACTACTGGGTTGATAGGATTATATTCAGAAAATTGAGAAAATTAATGGGACTATCTCTACATGACTGTTGTGCTTCATCAGCATGGAGAAGTCAGTCAACTGGAGCCGCTAGAAGTGTTGATCGTACAAAAGGGTGGATGATTTGTTACGTGTAATTTTTTTTTGCTCTGATGGCCTTTTGTACAAGAAAAATATTTGTAAAATAGCCTTGGAATGGCATTTTATTTTGCGAATAAGAGCGGAACTAGTTCACATAAAAGTTGGGTTCCTATTTTTCTAATGCTTTTCGTTACAATAGTAAAAACAATAAAACATTCATTTTAATTGCTATTTTTACTGTTGCTTGTAATAAAGCAGATTAGGTTTAATGTACTCAACTGCTTCGGAAAAGAGGTAATAAATACGATGTTTTGTGTCAGCTTTCAGTTTTAATCGCATTTTATGCATACTTCCCACTTACTTCAATGCTTACTCGCTTTTTGTGAGTCTGAAACTGTAATCTGAATTTTCATTTTTACATCAAGATTTTATGGAATGAGTATAGTTGGTCATAAAAACTGGAAAACTTATTCAACTATTAGATAATTTCAGTACGTGAGAATCATTTAAATTTTTTTAATAGCACCTGTGCATACCTAGCGGAAAAGTACGGTAGAATTAATAACAGAACAGAGTGCTTGTAATTATTATAGTTATTATAGGTATTTATGTTACAGATAGGTAGATTGTGTAACTTTTGGCTGTTTCCAATCTTTCTAGTATTGAAGGAAAATAATATTCGCTAAATGAACGGTTTTGAGGGAAATCAACTGCACCTTTTACGTATTAATTCTAATAAAGACCAAATAATACACTGTGTTGTGTGTATGTCATTGTTACGAACTCAACATATTATATATACCAACAAATATCAACTTAGATTCAACTAAATTACGCAATTAGCAACCAATGAACGTAAACAGTGGAAAGTATTGTGCCGCAAATATTGTTTACCGGGCAGAGTTCTCGTGGACAAAATGGCTTCTCTTTGGGAGCTTACTAGTAACCACATTGAACTAACAACACCAACTGCTCTGCTCTAAAGATACACTAACAGAAAAGGTAAATAATTTCAAGGGTTAACCGGTAAAGAAGTATATTCATATATACGATATTTTGTGAAAATAGCTTGAGATTATTTCCCTGCAGCATCGAGTAGCGGTCTCACTGGGATCGTAAAACTAATGGAAATGGCGAATAAAAATCTAATGCAGAGAGAACCCCAGGATAATGCTGACGATGACTGTGATGATCATGATCACTATGACATAATGCTTACCTAGAAGTATTGGCATACACACAAAAATATATCCTCTCAGAAAAATTCCAAGAAACTCTTTGATTGGAAATGAAAGTAGCTGTCGAACCAGAACTTCTTCAACATTTCTTCAACAGATCAACAAGAAGCTAACGAAGATAAATGGGTTGTTATTACTGTGAGTGTACAGATGTATGCATTTACACTGCACACAAAATAATTTTCACCTTGTGTACACTTATTTTCAAGACAACTGCCGTATTTCGGATAGAATGTTGTAATGTTATATCAGAGAGTAGGAAGGTATGGGGAACGAAATCGTCTAAAATTCCCAATTTTTCTTTATCCCTTGTTAATTCAAAAATCCGACTTTTTCTATTCACAGCTCTTAATACAAGATTCAAACTCATCAGTATTCAGATTTTCATTTTTTCCATCATCCAGCATCTTTCAGTAATAGAAATTTACCTACCTGCTAAAGTGCATTCTTAGTAAAAATACAAAACAAGTAGCATTTTATAAAACGTCCAATAATATACCATTTGACAATATAAAATGGTAACTTTATCGATTTAAACTACAGCAGTTAGTTAGTTATATTTGTAGAAGATTTATTGCGGTACAGAGAGCATAATTGATCACACGCTTCATGTAAAATTTGAAATTGAGTTGCATAAATCAATATCAGGCATGACATAGAAATATCACATTGGAAAATATTAGCAACACTGATTCGTAAGTAAAAGACATGGTAGCAAATTGTTATAATTAGTTATAAATTGTAAGTAGAAAAAGAATGAATATATGCAACGATGCCTTTAATACGGGTGCTTGCTCTTGGAAAGTATTTGATGAATCACAAAAAATTCTAGAACTTGGAAAATATCCTAAGAGTTGGAAGTGATCCCACTGTAAGAAGGTCACAGCAGACAATATATGTAATATTCAGTGTTTCAAGAACTCTATGAATAAACAAATCGCCGAGTGACTCTTCTGACTTGAGAACGATGACGACAATGATGGGAAAGATCCACGTTGCACCAAATTTTGCAATAAGTATTTTTTATTCTTATATCTCACAGGTGGCTGACATTTTATGTATAACTGATACCGCCTTTAAAGTGTTACCGTGTTTCAATAACAGAATAACTTACTACATACGTTTACTTTCTTTACAATTCCAAGTTTCAATATCCATCAATTTATATTTTTAAAGTCAAACTAAAACATGTTAACTATATTGTAGAAGAAGTCATATTCAAACAGATTGTTCTAGGAAACTAAATGAGATCATTTTATTTAAAACATAATTTTTGTACATAGTAAATTTAACGTTGGTTTATTGCTTTTTGACCTTTATTATTTATACTCAGCTGCATTAAATGGAATGTTGAGAATTTTACTGCAGATTTGAATAAATGTCAGTGAACGAAAAAATGCTAAAAATAAAAATAAAGTTTTGTACCTATTTGTTATTCTGAAAGCTACAAGCCATATATTTTACTGTCTGTAAACTTGTCGGATCACGTTGTGTGCAGCATGAGGAGCCAAATAACAACACCACAATACCAATTCCAATCCAGATTTATTTCATGTTTTTTTTTTGCTTCGTACAGTTCGAAGAAAAAACTCGAATTCTAAACTTCTGTAGCAATCCCAAGGCCTCTCGCAATTTATATAATGCACAAGTTGTATTTTTTTCGTTTTCTTTCTTTCATTTTTATATCAAATCAAAAACAGCATACAATCGAAACACATCCGTCAAAATCAACTTTACCTTAAGCATAACACAGAAGGAGAATCTTAAGTAACTGAATCAGGTAAAAAATATCCTAATAAAAATCCTCATCTTTGCAAAGATATCCGTGATTTGGATTGTAATCACAACTGTTTTTTGTACAAAAAATGTCAACTTGTTTGCAATGTACATGTAAAATGAAAAGTGGACATGATTTCATGCATGAATAAATGTTTCACACCAGTTGTGAATAATAAACCTGTGCCACAACCACTCAACTTGAACTTGTACAACTTCTTCTTTTTATAAACTTAGACACGGATGAAGAGAGTGACGAAAGTTGTACTACTAAGAACAAGTTGAAAAAAAGTTTTAAATAAAAATACATTTTTTTTCTCTATTTTTATTTCTATTGCAACAAATCCAAAAGGAACGAGGTAAGTAACAAGATGGAAAGTTGGGAAAAAATACAAAGAAAGAAATAAAGTAGAACCAGGCAAAGGGTCACCTTTTCCAAACTGAAAGGAGAGCAAGTAAAGTAATATAATAAAAGGTAGAGAAGAAATAAGAGACGACACTTTTTTATTGAGCACACGTGTGTGTAAGTCTGCTTGCTTTTCTCTTGTCTACTTTACACATTTCCCCTCTCTTTCTTTATCCTTTCTTCACTTTCACACTCACTTTCTTAGTGGTGTGAGTTTGCATACATTATGCAATGTAATGTAATACAATTTTGCGGTTTCAGTTTGAGTTGACTTTTTTCTGTTTGATGGATCATAAAGATAAAACGTGACAGCAGTCAAAGCCATACGGGAGTGAAAGGGAAAAAAAGAGATGAAATGCTTTCAGAGAAGTGAGAAAATATTTGCTAACATAGTAGTGTGTGTGTTCAAAAGCTCAGTGCATTATTGTAGTTGTGATGCAATCTCTTATCTCTCTCGGATCATCAATTCATATGTGTTTGCATCACAATCACAGTAATCCTGACATCATCTTCATCCCTTACTTTTCACTTTAGTTTGGCAATGAAAATGAAAAATGAGGGTAAAATAGGTAAACTATGAGTCTACTTCAATCATCCCAATAAAAAAGTTTTTTTTTTGGAAATGATTTCAGCATGCTTTCAATTTCACGCTGAAATTTACAGATTTTTTCTACACAGAATAAACTAAATCTGGCTGAATTCAGTAAGATTTTGAATAAAACTGAGTCCCAAAGTATTCCACACTGACGACTGTTCAACTACCACTTACAATTGCATTAAGTTATCATAACTTCTTTTTAAAATGCGATCGTTATGCTGCTCCATGTACGACTCCAACTAACTATCCGCGAGGCAAGTATTTACATTTTTCCAAGTCATCACAAAGATCTCCGTCCTTGGAGAAATTCATGTGTATATTAATTTTACTGGTATTATGCTAAGTACTGTAATATTCCGTGTCTTAAAAAGGCGGAGGTGGCAGATTTTTTTTTCTTTTACACTTACTATGTTCACTTTGTTACATATGAATATCACTATAAAGCGCAGCGAGTCGAATGAAGAAACGTTAGTTTTTTTTTGCATTTTTCAATTCAAATATTGAAATCAGTTTTAGTTCCAGTCATTCCAATTGTCTCAAGAAAAGCAGTACAGGAAGACTTGCACAGAGACACGCTAAATACGTAAAAATTAATGGTAGTAACAAATATAATCTCCTCAAACTGCTCTTTTCATTCAGGAAAGAATTCAAACTCAGCTGCAGCTCAATGAAAAAGACGTTAGCTTGTAACCATTCGAGGAAAAAGTAACAATAAATAATAATCACACTAATATATACGAATACACTTTCAGAATTGAGGCCAGGGACAGCTTTAGTTTTTTTTCTCGAATGGCATGCGTCTCTAAGAATTCAAAAAGATGACGTACTTTCTCCGTTTGCATAACACTCAACGTTATTTATTTGTTTTTGCCCTGGGAAAAGTGGAGGACATGTGCGTGGGAACTGTAAACACACAACAATATTATGACTACTTTTTAATTTAGTCCTTTCCTACTAAGCGGAAATATAATAATCTGCAGAAGCGAACAATAATAAAGTAAATAAGTTCAGATGACACTCGAGAGCAGAGATGTTCATGAAAGCAAAAGCTTTCGACTGGAACGTAGTAAGAAGTTTTGCAATGCCAACGTTTAAAGGAGTCCTTCTGAGCTGGTTACCACCTTCATCACGAGAACGTTCGTGACTACCATAAATGCACTATTTACTTATTCAAGTATCTTTTATGAAATATACATATATGTCTATTTGAACAACTGAATTTCGAAAAGTACCTTCATTATTAAAATTATATAGGGCTCTAAGTTTCACTATGATACCTTTCAGACATAGACATGGCAACATTACTGGACATCAAGTTTCTTGTAGCATTTTCCCAAGTTGCTTAGTAAGTAGTTCTACGTACACACTCTTAAAATCACACATAAATATTAAATGTTGCAATACCCTTTTTCATGTGATGTAATGTTTCTGGAGTGTCAAATAAAAGTGTGTTCTACAAATTAAATTATAGACCTTAAAAATATTACAGACATGTTTATAGATTAACTCAATATAATATGATGATAGTCCAAGGTTTTTTATTCCATTTTATAATGAAACATAAATAAATGCTCCATACATTGACTACTCAAATTTTATTCCAAATCACGGCACTGCTCTAAATATGTGAATCAAGGCACAAATTGGCTTGCATATGACGAATAATACTGATAATCTCAGTTAACCGTGGGAAATGTAATCATAAGAAAATTCTCAACGAATTCATTTTATATTACCTAGAACTAACCTTACCTATAATAAATCCAGCGAAAACTTAATTATTTGCATTAAAAGAAATTAAGACTATGCTGATCCAAAAGTTACTTAGAGTTCATGTATTTATACATGTATGTATATGTACATGCATGGCTGGATTTTTTTAAGTTAGCATGGTGATTTATGGGCTCAGAGATCTTATGTGTCCATAAATTTATTCCGTCAATAATTTACACACGTGTAAAACAAAAAGAATTTATCCGTGTAATTTGGTGTTCATTTAAAAAAATCTTTTGTGGGAAAATTTAGCAATTTCACTTCTTTGCAAAACCCATTACTCCAGTAGACAGGTTCAATGTTCGTCGTGAAACAGCGTACTTGTCGTTAGTACTTTCTCTTTTATCTACTGCTAAAATTTTGTGAAGATTTCTTTGCCCTTTTCATTCAAATGAAGCTCTTATATAAAATACCTCTTACATCTTATCATTTTTATAATCGCAAGCAAGTTTCTACTAACACACATGCTATAATACCAGCAATGAAACCAAGCAATCAATTACCCACCCACAACGTGTACTTTATATTATGTGACAAATGTGTGTAAAGAACAAACGGATGTACGTTTATATGTATACAAAAAAATTAAAAACTACAAAGTCGTCACATTCAAATAATTTTAGGCTAAAATAAACCTGCAAGATACAAGAAGAAAGATGACTGCTTCGAGAAATCCCTGACCATCTATGCCTACACATTTCAACTTTCATAACTATTCATACAATGATGCACGTTATTTAACATGCTCTCTTTTTTCATCATCATCACCATTATTTTATCATGTTATATTCCAAAGCACGTTTTATCCCCAAGAAACCTCAAATACCCACACAAAGTTTACTTTCTATTTCTACATCCCTGTCTGATTTGAGTGAATAAAGTACAAAACCATTATGCTAACGCTTATACCGTTATCGTTTTCATGGCATGACATCAGAGTCAGAGTGCTTTTTACCTTGAAAGCAAGAGAGCAAAAAAATTAAATTGAGGAGCACATCAAGCTTTTGTGTGTGGTCATCATTTAGTTGCCAAACATGTCATGTCACGTCTCGTTTTTGGATAATCTAATATATGTAGTACGGTATTAGAGATGGCTGTGGTAGCCGGATGATTGGCAGAAGAAAAAGCGCTCTTTTCATTTTGATGACTGGTATAGACTTAAAGAAGGATTGATGCTGATGTTCAGGGATGTTATAATGCAGACATTTTGAAATGTTGGTAATTAGGATCAAAATGCCAAAGTGCCTCACTCCTTGACAAGACAAGTATTTTGTTGCAATAATGATTTAAGATCCTTTATGCTTCTAGTATTTCCCACTTGTTATAATGCA
This sequence comes from Entomobrya nicoleti, assembly GCA_034695465.1. NCBI lineage: Eukaryota > Metazoa > Arthropoda > Collembola > Entomobryomorpha > Entomobryidae > Entomobrya > Entomobrya nicoleti. The sequence goes on from JAQFZG010001912.1 coordinate 9,017, forward strand.
AATAAAACAATAATGATGCAATGTTAACATCCAGGTTTCAGTTAACTTATTTATGACTTACAATAAAGTGCATGGGAAAGTCACGACATATTAATAATTTATACACATTCTGATGAAGAAATAAAGAATTCGCCAAAGGCAACTTTCTTCACTACTCATGCATGTTGTGATACTTCAGAAAATATTGGTCGTAGAACATTCTAGCAATTTTGCGCTGCTGTCTTTTCGACAGACAGGGAAAGTAGTAAGGCAAGTTACTCGATATACTAAAACGAGTGTATTTGCTCTACTTTTTATTATGCTCACATCACTGCTTTTAGCCAGAAAAGATTACTTAAAATGGCATTATGGAGCGGCAGTGTATTTTCTTGAATTATGAAGTCTATGTTATCTCTATGTTTGCACAATTTTAGCTAGAAAGTTACAACAGAGCCATTCGAGGAGGAAGCAGCATGGTTTTTGTAACCAAATAAAGTATCGAAATTCGTTCTTACTAAAAATACTCTAAAGTGTATTTATTTTCCTATATTCAATTTATTTTCGATGTATTTCTACTGTATTTAGGCTGTTATGTTGGTGTATTTGTTTAATTTATTAATTTGTCAGAATGGTACTTTTGTGCATAGTGCATATACAAGATAATCAAATACTTTTTATACAAGTTCGAAAATCTCGATCAATAAGCTTTTGACCATGGAAAACTGAGCAAAAAATCGCAGCGATTTTGGTATGATGTATAGATTTTCGCTTATCAAGTTTTGGCTTTTGTAAGAAAGATCATTTTAATTTGATTGGGTTTTCAGAGGAATTTAAAATCTAGAAGTAACTAAGTATACGCACATGGCTAACAAAACGATAAAACTAGAACGTTCGACTCCACTCACAACTTGTAAAATCGAATCTATGTAGATTTTTAGAAAATTATTATGCATAATTTACAGGCTACAGGAACCTTAACTAACAGTTTCAACCACTAAAACTCTGAAGATTGGTCAGAATTTCATTCTTTGAAACACACAACTACTGAGGTCGAATTGTAATAGTAGAATGCAGCATAATTGAATGTGCGCATCATTCTTATCAAAACATCAAAAAAACAGAATCGCTATCTAACGAAACCCTATTTCATCCCGTTGGCCGTAACTATGCAAATTCTTGTCGTTTTTGACTAGAGGGGTAGTTATAAGAAAAATATGATTAAAAAAGTACTGCTCGTAGTAAAAAGTCGAAGGATTTAGGTGGATGCTGTAAATATATTTTGAATTTGTATGTTCTTCTCTGTTTTGTTTTAAAACTAGAAATTTTGCATAAGATTCGGTTCTTTTCGTCTATGTAAATATGAATCATGTATGATTCGTTGTATATAATTACAGATAAAAGAGCTAATGTACGATTTTTGTAATAACATGTTTTTAGTTAAACATTTTTATTATATCCAGATAAATATAGAACGTGTTTACTTAAACTTTTTCTTATAGTCATTATTTTTCTATAGAATCGTTTTGAACTTTGGTAGGTCGTAAGTATTTTTGAAACTCTTTATATGTACATGAGCCACAACATGCAACATCTAACAACTGTATGTTATTTTAGCGAATTACATATTGGACATACCAGATTGTTGGACGGTAGTTTTTTTTCTCCAAGGAGAACGGGAGTTTACAATTTTGCAATCTGTTGACTTTGGTGGGTGTTTATGCAAGCTTTATTTAGTACGATTAAGGGAATGCTTCTACTGAAAAAGTAAATATACATGTATGTGCAAACATACGAGATTGTGTTTGCAGTCTTTTTGTACACATGCCCTTTTACTAAAATTCTAAGGGGATTTCTTAAATTTTGCACAACTTTGACTTTAAAATGAACAAACCTCTTATAATGTCGTAACTACATTTCACTAATGAAATTTTGGAGTGTATTGATGGAGAATTAAGTACCATTTTACTAGTCTCGTTAACAAACATTTTTATGTCCAATTAAATTTTATTTCAAAAGGAAAGGTCACTTTAACGCAGCAGGCAGCCATTATACTTATCCCCTCATCAATCATTTTTCTAGTAGGAATTTGCAAACCACAATAATTAGCATCCACACATTACATATATGCATTTTTGAAATGTTTCAGTTGTAATTGGGACAAAAATGATTTTTTAAATGATATTTTGAATGCTGGAACGTAAAATTTTCCATAAAGAGAGGAAAATTGTCAGTCGGTTTTACAGCATGTTACCTTTCTCCGGTGTAGTTAATTTGATTTTTAATGAGAATGAACCAGAAACGTTCAAAATTTCAAAAGGACAAGTTACGTTGTAGTTAAATGCATGGTAACTAGCTCAATATGACTTGGGAAAACCAAGTTGCCAATAAATTAGTTCATACAACAACTTAACGATGTTCAAAATCCTGAGTAATACCAAGCGTGACAATAAACAACTTTCCCAATTTGTCTAACTAGTATTGTTTATGTATTTGCGTAAATCGTTAGTGAGCTCATAATTCACATTTTAAACCAATGTTTTATTTCCAAGTAATTTCTTTTCAGGTAAGCTCCTTAGGTAAAATCAACAACCCAGTAACTTAAAAAGGGTAAGGCTCTCTGATGTTAGTACATGTCAGTACTTAGAAATGTTCCAGATTATAAATGCTGTTATATAGCTGCTTTTACACCCAAGACGTAATTAACGAATTCTCTAATTATTCCAAAATTTAATGTTCTCCAATCATTATCTAAAAACAAACTGATCAACACTGCAACAAAAGCAGTAATAACTTTACATCAGACGAATGACAAACTAAAACCAAAATCGCATTTGATCCCATTTACCATTTGTTTTATGCCCAAGCCTTCTATCCCTTCATGTCTCCTAACACTGCACATAAAATTAGCCTACTAGGCAATTTACGTTGGTTATGTGTAGAACCTGCAACAGTTCGTTTATCACTAGAGCACTGCACTGCACTATATACCACAAAATCATTGGGAAAACAGCAACATCATCAAGAGGCCATTGTTCAAACTCATTCTGCCCATTTATCTACTTCCACTCTCACTCCATGCAACACTGCGACATGAGTTTTAGTACTGTCATTAGATTATCATTATCATTATTAGTTTCTATTAGAATTACCAGTATTATTTCTCTGGTGAGAATTCAATTATGTCCTTTTGGCAGGATTGACAAATGCCACTGTCATCATCATCATCTTCTTTCATCAGTACAACATTCCAACCCTCTCGTTTTAGTTGTTGCCCCTCTAAAATTATGGATACTCTCCTACCAAGTAATTGGCCCATATACACTGCCTATACATATCTGGCAAAGTAAACGGTTTCGCCGCTGTTAGTGCTTTCAGAAAGCAGCAAAGAGAAAGGAAAATACGCCAGCATATATGTATGTATTTGAATAAAATGAATGAAAATAGACAAAAGAAGGGAAAGTGAGTAGATCTCTATAACTACTACAGTGGTAGGCTCATTCATCGAGCTCTGATACTTATAGCTGTGCACAAGAGTAGTCATTTTCATCACCATCATCATCAAAAGCTGGAAATACGAATATAATTAAATGGAAATCGTATGTACAAGTATACAGATATTTATTTCTCTGGGTAGATCGCGTGTAGATTACGAGAGAGCATTCACTTATAGATCGGGACATGAAAGTAGTACGGTTTGGTGGATGAGCATCTATTACAAAAACCCTCCCTAAATACTCATCGTACGCGACAAGACAGTGTGCACTTTAATACTACCCACCAGATAGATAGAGGCTGATGAGCGGTGAAAGGATTAATCAATGGTGATGATGATATTAACTAACGTCTCTTGTTCTCTTTCCGTCTTTGGGCCGTTCATCCAAAAATAATAAATCTCAGCGTTTGCAACTCAGCAAAGATTGTTTGCTAGAGTAGAATTGCGGAAATTGGGAGAAAGATGACTTATTATCTTGTACTCGAATTATACTCGGGATGCGAGGTTGGCTGGAACGAAGAGGAAGCTTTTTTTTACAAGCTCTGCATAAAAAAATCTTTAAAATATTCAATTGTGCTTCAAAAAAATCGAGACAAAATCTAGTAAACAGTGTATATTTCAGTGAACAAAAAGAGTTTTACTGTTCAGTGACATTGTTTTACGTAGTGACATAATTTTAGCAGTTAAGCAGTGATTTGCTGTCAAGTGTTCTGCCTTCATTTTTATTTTTCCAATATGCAAATTGAACCTTTCTGAGAGATGGATAAAATGATGCAGGAGTGAGGCTCAGAAAGTTTTAGCCATCATTTTTATGGAAAGAAAAAGACCACAGTCCAGAATCCGCTTTATGAATGGTACGTATATTGTATAACGGCATTGCACACACGTAGTAGCATAGCATTTAGCATAGTCTCCCAAAAAGGAACCACAGTTGACTGGGGTATACTTGAAAAAGAAACAGGTACATGCATAAATAAATAGTATATGGAAACCGGTTGTCTGAGTTATACATATACTAGGTCGTGTGGCCCGTCATATAAAATCGAGCCTGCTAGAAACGCAAAAAGATACATGCATAAATAGTATATGGAAACCGGTTGTCTGAGTTATACATATACTAGGTCGTGTGGCCCGTCATATAAAGTCGAGCCTGCTAGAAACGCTAAAAGATACATGCTAAAATAGTATATGGAAACCGGTTGTCTGAGTTATACATACACTAGACGGTGTGACCCGTCATATAAAGTCGAGCCCGCTAGAAACGCAAAAAGATACATGCTAAAATAGTATATGGAAACCGGTTGTCTGAGTTATACATATACTAGACGGTGTGACCCGTCATATAAAGTCGAGCCCGCCAGAAACGCAAAAAGATACATGCTAAAATAGTATATGGAAACCGGTTGTCTGAGTTATACATATGCTAGTTTATATGGCCCGTCATATATAGCCGAGCAGGCTAGAAACGCAAACAGATGCATGCAAACATTGTATATGGAAACCAGTTGTCTGAGTTATACATATGCTAGTTTGTGTAGACCGCTATAAAATCTTCGAGTTTGCTAGAATGTAAAGCTGACAAATGCACAAATAAAATGTGAAAACCAGTTGTCTGAGTTACACATATACTAGTTAGTGAAACCCGTTCAATACGTTCTGAGTTGACCAGAAAAGGATTTAAATACAAACGTACAAAGTATATGGAAACCGGTTGTCTGAGTTACACATATGCTAGTTTGCGTGGCCCGTTCTAGAATTTCCGAGTTTAATATGAAGTACAGCAGACGGATACACTATAGTATATGAAAACCGGTTGTCTGAGTTATGCATATACTAATTTGAGCGAGCCCATCACATGATACTGGTTGTGCAAAGTAATGCCTTCACAACCCGACACCAATTCTAAGAATCGCGAAACCCCGACACACAAGAGAAAAAGACAAGTTTGCAAAAGTTCATCTCCTGAAAGGAAAAGACTAGACTTTGATAAAGCATCTCCTGAAATGGGACTAGGACATTCTCCTACGAAGAAATCTGACACCAAAATGACCTCCAACAACGATGAACCTCAGGTGGCTAGCAATGTGGAGGTTTCCGCGTTAGATTTACTGCTGAAAAAATTTTTAGCAGTGGAAACAGCTGTAAATAATTCCTCACAGGAAGTGAGAGATCTAAAAGTTATTGTCACTGAGCAAATCCAAGGGCTGCAAAACGAGATTGCTGAAGTCAAAGAGTCGCAAGCAGATCTGAAAAGGAGTCTCGAAGAAGCCACAAACAAAATAAGGGAATTAGAAGATGCCAAACTGCTTGCCATGGAACGTCTTAATAACAACTACCTAATCTTGAGTGGCATCCCAGAAAATGCCAATGAATCTCCTGAAGTGTTAGCATCAAAGATCAACCAAGTCATCAAACAACACCTCAAATCTGACATGCCATGCACCTCAGCCTATCGAGTAGGCAGGACAGAAACGGGCATTCGACCAGCCAGAATTTACTGGATAAATCAGGAGCACAGAAATCAAGTCTTGAGAATGTCCAAGAATTTACCAAGGGGCTTGTACCTCAACAAAGACATTCCTGCCCAACTACGCGAAGTAAACAGGAGAATAAGAAAGAAAGCCGGAGAATTGTACAGAAACGGGACCCCATATGAATACCGCTTCAATGGGATACTGGCCAATGGTCAGCTCATTCATCACACTGACATAGTGCTAGAAGAAGATACTATGGATCAGTTATAGGAATTCGGCCAGCTCACACATACATATTTTAATAATTCAAGAAAGCAAAAGCAAACAAATTTTAAGAACACCGACATTACATTTTGGAACATACACGGAATCAAAAATATTTTCGACTTAGATAAAGAAGATAAGGAAATACTACTAAAAGCAAACATAATAGGACTCACAGAAACTTGGCAAGAAAGCCAAGCTATAACATTACCAATCTATCTTCAAGGTTACAAATCTGTAAATAGCACAGCAACACGTACCCAGGCAAAAGGAAGATGCAGTGGCGGAATTCTGCTACTATACAAGGACACATATGAATTAAAAGAATTGATTAACTGCACCAAAAACTGTATAATAGCGCGTCTTCGTCACAAACAAAGTAATCACATTTTGATCATTGCAACTATTTATGTACCACCTGGAGCCAAGAACGATAAGCTATTGGAAGAATCGATGGGTCTCATTGACTCACTTCAGGAAAGTGAGGACATCATTATCGGCGGAGACTTCAATGCAAGAACATCAAACAGGCAAATCATCCCACCAGATTTAAACCCACATTTACATCACCAAAGAACTTCAACGGATAAGGAACTGTCGTCCAGAGGAAACCTTCTGCTTGGACTCTTGGACGTTAACAGTTTTGTGATCTGTAATGGAAGAACGAGCTCGGATATTGACGGAAACCCTACCTTTGTAAATAGAAACGGGAGCAGCGTCGTGGATTATATAATGACGGATCCAAAAACTGCAATCAAAATTGTAGACTTCAGAGTGGAAAACACTGCTGCTTCTGACCATCAGCCGATAACAGTCTCAATTCAACCTTTCTCAGCACAACAAACCACATTACCTCCGGCATCCGATGATAAGAAAACCCTCATTAGATGGGACCCAAATAAAGCTGCAGATTTCAAGTCCGCAATGCATAAACTTGCCGTTCCTGACCCAAGTTCTTCAGCTGAAACGCAGTATACGTCTCTTGCCACAGCGATTCAAAATGCAGCCAGTAAGGTCGGCCTTGTTCACAAACCACGCAATAAGATTGTAGCTAACCAACCCTACTTTGATAAGGATTGTGCCAAACTAAAAAGGAAACTAAATCGTAGCCTCCGTAACTGTAAAAAGTTGGGTTTCAACGCCCCTCAACTAGACAGTTTTCTTACTAGAAAATCTGAGTTTAGGGCACTGTTGAGAACAAAAAAGGAAATGTATTATCAAGCAATTGGCAATAAGATAGCAGCAAACGTTAACCCAACCGATTTCTGGAAGGCAGTCAAGTCTCTCAATAAAAAAGCAAGCACTACTTGTGAGATCACGAAAGAAGTGTGGGAAGAATTCTATGAGGCCGTACTACCATCTCGTCAAGTCGACAGTACAGTGTTCACTGGTGTCGCCCATCCAGACCTGGACTGTCCAATTGAAAGGGAAGAAGTACTCCTCTCACTGAAGAAGCTGAAGATCGGGAAAAGTCCTGGTACTGACAATATTAGAAATAAGTTCCTCAAACATCTGCCACTTAAATGGTCAGCTGCGTTGACAGCTCTGTTTAACACTAGCCTAATTACCGAAACATTTCCAAAAGAACTTGTCAATATTGAAGTAGTCATGTTACATAAAAAAGGAGACACAACTGACCCAAGAAACTACCGAGGAATATCTCTTATCAATACTGTCCTCAAAACGTTGACAAGTATCCTACTATCGCGCCTTGAAAAATGGGTGGAGGCAAATAATATACTTCCGGAAGCACAAAGTGGCTTTAGGAAAGGTAGAGGCTGCGCCGATCATATATTTACATTGGATGCTACTCGTGAAATTTTTAAGACACGGTGTAAGAGAAGAAAACTTCATCTTCTGTTTGTTGACTTCGCAAGAGCCTTTGACTCCATCAACCATGATAAATTATGGAACAAGCTCAACCTGATTGGAGTTTCTCCTAAGCTGATAAGAATTTTTAAAAGCATCTATGGAAAAGCTACAATGTCTGTAAGAGCCACAGATGGCCACACAAAAAAGTTTGAAGTAGCAGAAGGAGTCTTGCAAGGTGGATTGACAAGCCCACTTTTATTCTCCCTGTACATAAGCGACATTGAAGACATGTACAAACTCGCTGAAGTAGACGGACTCCGGGGAATAAATCTCAACCACAAGTACTCTTTTCACGTCCTGGCTTATGCTGATGATATGGTAATTTTTGCAGACTCCCCATTGCAACTTCAGCGAAAACTAGAGTTACTCCACATATACTGCGAGAAACTGGGTCTCACAGTTAATGTTCAAAAAACGATGATATTAATCTTTCACCATGAACACAAGGCTATTCTGTCAAATACCAACTTTCTGTATGGACAGCAAACGGTGGAAGTTGTTAGTACTTTTACCTACTTGGGTGTCACCTTTTGTACTTGTGGAAAATTCCACGAGCATGTCAAAGCAGTTAAGGCAAAATGCGCGGCAGCTACAAAAACTCTCCTCAACATCATTTCTAGGAGCAGAACCCAGTGTTGGCAGTCTATGATGCGTCTAAAAGACTCTATGTTACTCTCTATTCCGCTGTACGCATCTGAAACATGGGGCCTGAACGAAGCTGCAGAAATAGATAAAATACAAAATACTTTTGTGAGAAAACTTCTGCACCTCCCTGCTAACTCTCCGGGGTATTTACTACGTATGGAAACAGGCATCTTACCTACAACCTATCACATCTTACGCCGATCACTCTCCTGGTGGAACAAAATTCGGGAACATAACAACTCTCGACTTACTTTTACTTGTCTCAACGAGCTCATAAAGCTCGATGCCATGCAGTCTACACCTTCCCTTTATAACTGGTTCACCCGTGTAAAGCAAGAAATTCTAAAGCTAGAAATTCCATTTGTCTCACAAGAAATGTCACATTACAACTGGGACTACCTAAGCTTAAGAGATATAGTATCTACACACGTGCAATGGTGTAAGCTGGCAGATAACGAAAGGTGCGACAACTCGAGCTACAGTTCGTTTTACCATAAGATGAAAATGGACCACTCACCTGTACCCTATCTGTCCTACAAGTTGAGCTTGCAACATAAACGGACATTCTGTAACATGCGTCTCCATGCTGACCGGCTTCCTTTTTTGAACATTTACATCAACCACAACGTATTTAAATTTAAACCCACCCAGAAATGCCCTCTATGTGGAAAGGAAAATGATGACCTATTCCATGCACTAACTACATGTTTGCATTATAGCTACAACCGACCTGAGGCTTATCGCGGGATTCGTACACGCCTGCATACGCATAAATTACTCCGGTCTTATGATGTAGACTTCGTCAAAATTGTATGCCATTATTTATACTCATTATTGAGGCGTAGGCAGTTTTTACTCGGAGACTAAACAGTCTCTAAGATTTCGTCATACTAATTTGTAACTATGTTTCTGCTTTTTGTAATATAAATATTACCATGATGTGTGTCCTGAGCTCTGGCCATTACCTTATTTGTATATATTGATTACTCATGCATTTTTAAAATATCGGTGTGTATCAACACAACTCAATTGTATGTTTAGATTAACCACACGAATATGTTTAAAAG
>JAQFZG010001913.1:0-18810 GCA_034695465.1 Entomobrya nicoleti
AAATTAAAGTGTTTGATTTTTGGGCAGGGGGCCCGGTATATTCGCTAGGAAACTGCGCTGGAGTAGACTGGTTCGTTGTTTCGAATCTCCTCTGTGGACTTGCGAAAGCTGCCTCAGGGTATATGTCTACTCTGCGCAGTTTCTGCCAAGGAATGTACTAATTTTTTTTTGACTGGTTGAACGGATTTTTTTTACATTTCACATTTAATTAAAATATTAATGTGCAAAAATATTGGCTAAGCACTAAAATATATTTTTATACTTATTTCTTTAGTTCATTTTACATTAAATTGTCATCATACCCAAAATATATACTATGCATGCCGTTTTGAATGAAGTTGTTAGAAAAAAAACTGGTCAGTAATGAACCCATTTTGTGGACAGTGAGATAATTGAATTTTAGAACTTTAATTAACAAAATCTTGTCCAGCGATGAAATGATGATGACGAATTGATGAGATATTCATTTGAATTAATGCATGCGTATGTACATACCTATCTATTATGCTTCATTAAACAAATGTTAACTACAGCCAAAAGCATACCTTTTAGGACAATGATGATGGGATTTGTTACTTTTTAAGGTTGTTTTGATGACGAAAGTGTTTCCACAAAATTCCAGAACAAGAGTATAGTACACATTACTAAAAGTTCAAAATGATTTTAGCGTGCTCGAGCACTTTCCCTGCTCTTGTTCATATAGTACACCAATTATCAACTGAAGGACACGGTTGGTACAACAATAGTACATGATGCAGTGTTGGGGAAAATGTTGTTTGGATTTAGACACTGCATCTCTCTGTATGCTTTAATGCCACTCATTTCACTCTTCTCCAGAGAGAACTACTTTTCATGCTCGTTGTGTTTGCGGTGGTGGTAGTAGTAGCAGTTCTTTGATACACGGATGTAATTTCGTTCCTCTGGTTAATGAGGTTGCTCAGATAATTAATTCCTATTGAGTCATTTTATTCCCTGAACATTTTCATTTGACGGGATAGAAGCTAAAAACTGGGTATTCAAGAGCAAAACTATCGTGTTGTCTATTAAATTATATGAACAAAGAAAATGTACATTTGCATTTTTTTTGCACTGAAGGCACATTTAGAATGGACTGGATGAGGGACAGTTGGAATTTGAGCAATACAAAATTCCTTTCCGCCGCCACCACGCCACCAACGACACAAGTGGAAATTTACTAATAATTTTATGCAAATGCAGATTGTCTAATGAGCGTAAATAGTACCTGAATGTGTACAATACTTACCAGTTTGTAAACTTTCAACGAAAATATGGATGAAATGTATATGATGTGTTTGAGGCATCGAAATAAGCGTATTCATTATTTCACAAAAGACACATAGCCTCAAGGTGATAAGTAATTTGAAACTATCGCATATCGCCATCATATCCAAATCATTATTGAGGATAATTATCTCTAATTTTAGCAATTCGCCATAAAATTCACAACTCTCTAAATGGGGATTCCTATTTTGAAATCATACACGCTTGTTGTCTTGTACAGAGAATCACATAGTTTTCAAATTTTCTCTTATTATTACTAATTGGTTAAAATAGTGGAAATTTCCCAACAAAAAAAGGAAATTTGATGTCACTAGAAAGTCTCAATTTCTGTTATCAAAAAACGTCGAATAAAAACAACAAGTGCATTTAAAGTTAAATCAGAATTCCTAGAATAATTTACATAACCTTTCAGATAAGCATACAATACAGACTTCAGTATAATTTTACTCATTTTTGTGTCTACTTTTTATTTTTTACAGGACGAAATGGAAAGATTCCCTCTTCAGTTAATTCGGGACCCAACAGCGTTCACAAACACAAATCCTGGGGAGCTGTATAATAACATTTTTGCCTTTACGGTTCATCCTGTGGAAATGCATATTTTCCAGGTAAGCTGCTACAACATTTTTTTTACATATACAACAAAGTGAGATTCATTTTGTGCAAAAAAAGTACCTACCAACGAAGTTTGCATACTTTCTTTATTACTACTATTATTACAAAAAGTATTTTCTGGAGACGTGCCGTCGTCGATGAGTATGATTTCGCCTTTTATGATATGTAAATCTACAATAAGAAGAAAAATAAAAGAGGGAAAAAATTGAAGTCAGTGGAACAATGTTTAATGTTTATAGTACTTTGGTGTTCATAGTTGTATTTGTTGTTTGTCGGTGATGGTGGAACGGTATAAATATGGCTCCAGACTAGACAGTGCAAAAGGGACAATGAAAAGCAATGTACCATGCCCATTTTTCGGTGGTGGTGCTGGAGCAAATATATATATTTTACGTGAATATGCGAATCCCACTGCTTTTCTTCAACTTCACACAACAATAGAAACGGTTGTTGTTGTATTTATTTAACGTGGGGTGTGTAGGCAGTAGAGTAGACAGACAGGGATGATGAAATCTAATGCACTTTGGATGTTAAACACGCCTACGCTACACATGAAATTGATGCACACATGCATGGAGGCAGGTACTATAAAATTGCTTGTTTAAATACACAGTTGACGGTTATGTTTTTTGGGTAGTGGGTTTTACCATACTTTTGTTATTAAACTGGAATGTGTGTCATGTCATAAGGTTTTTCGGAAGTAGCGCGACTTGTATTTTGAGTAGGTAATTTGTGCAAGTGAGATTTCGAATAAGTGAGCTTGAAAAAAATGTCTATGCACATCTTTCTGTAAATACATTTAGGTTTTTGAATTGCAATCTTTCAAAGTTTTAAACTTTTCCACGTGCTACTTTAAAATGAAAATAGCGTGAATAATAAATAATAGACTTATTTCATTCATAACTTCAAATATTTTTGTTGTGCAATTCACTAGTAAGAACATGGAACATGGAACACAGCACGTATACAAATATGCACGTATGATTTGGTTATCTAAGAAATATACAAAAGACGAAGGAGGCTAAGTAAGTAGGATATGGTTTTTTACAGTTGTTTGAATTGGACAATAAACTGTAAATGATGGAAATGAGAAACGTAATAACATTTCCATTTATTTCTGTCAATATTTCTTCATTATTTTTAGCTTTCCATCCAGTTCAGCCCAATTCCAGAAAGAAGTGAATAGAAATAATTTTTTGCACATTTTTATGATTACTTCTTTTATGATAATGACAACAGGGATTTATATTTTAAAACATGCTTGTTTACCATCTATCAGAATTTTCCTTTCTTGCCAATTTTGTGACGTGCAGCTCATTTTATTAAAGACGCCATATTTCCTATTTGTATTCCAGTCATAATTGCTCAAGACTACTTAAATTTCAGATTTTTTGCACACAATTTGACATTTTCATTTGAATAAACGGACAGCGTATTTTGTACTTGACAAAAATACAACAATTGTAAGATAGATTTTTTTGTGATGATCCTTTTTTATGCATTTTCCATTCCTTACTATTATACCACAATGCAACCCAACTTGTACCATAACACCCAACAAGTATAATATATACTATTATAAATTCTATTTATTGTCCATTTTATACTTATTTTCCAATGGACTGTTATTTTACTTACTACAAGACTTCTATTTTCATTCCAGCCATTACTTAACTTTACATCCACATCATCCACATACCACATCCACTACCTATTATTTTCATGTGGAAGGGTTTTTAAATTGGGTTGAAAATTTTCCACTGCACTTTTCCTTCTTTTTTTTCCTGTACACTTTGTCAAGTAGAATGTGGCAGTCCTAAAAAAAACTACATCTTTTTTCAATATACATTTTTTTACAAGAAAGCTTTAAAAACGGGCAAAAAAGTAACATAAGGAGAGCATTTTAAAGAAAAGGAAGAAAACAGTTAGTTTTGTCGTTCTCTCCGAAAAAAAAGAAGGGAAACAGGGATAGTTGCACCATCGAGACGTGGTTTTATTTAGGCTGTTTGTAACTTAACCATTGCGATTTCCATTTCCATGTCTATCTAGCTTGGCTGAAGAGAGAGGGAGAGAGAGAGAGTGAATGAATAAATATTATTGTGTTACATTACATTACATTACGATTACTACTACTACATTTTCTATAACTGTTATGTACTCTTTAGGGTAAAAATGAGGAAAAATCGGAGTTTGGTAAGATCAGTAAAGAAAAACGACTTGAGAAAAATTCCTCTATCCTTTTTTCTTTATCCTCCCGTTTTTTTGCCACTACGACAATGATACGAAAACCAACCACCTCCACTCACACTCACACACTTTACTTTACAAAATGCGATGCTTTATTTCTCTTCTTGGAAAAAAACAAGATTTACGGCCACTAACCAACAATTTATGTAATGGGAAAAGTCCTTTTTGTTGTCGGTTATCATTATACAAGGTGGACGAATGTCCAACATTTACATGTGATAATATATTTTTTTTTCTCTTCAAAGCAAGAAAAAAAGAGAAGTGTCCTTTTCCATTTCTCAAATGGCCAATAATAATATTACCTTGTTCACTCCATTTCATTTTGAGAATATCTAGAAAATTTTGTAACCCTTTTTTTGTGCAGCAGCAGTAAAACATGTTGCGCATTTTTTTAGCTCTTCTTTTATTTTCTTTAGAGAAGAAGGAAACTTAGTGCCAAAAATAACTGCATACATATTTATTAGCCGAGTGATTCATACCAATCTGTAGCAATACATTACCTTTTGTGATCCATTCATGTATCCTTCTCCATTTTATTTTTGCAGGACTTGCTGTTTGTTTTTTTGAGAAGAGTAGTATATTTTATTAGCCACCTTTTTTAGGTAGCTTGTCGTAAAAAATGCAGGGAAGTTTTTAAAAAGTCAAACAATTACTTTTCCTTTTCCTCTCTTTATCTATTTGACATTTTACCGGTGTGAGTTTTTTTTGTTTTATGCATTTCTTCTGCATCTAGAAGAACTAGAGTAATTTTTTTAGTAGTTTTGCTCTGCGGTTTTTACAAGGTTTTTTTTTCGGTAAAGGGGCATTGAGTATAAGGAGTATGTACCCAAACATCTGTATAAACTACTTAATCCGGAAACTAGCTTCCACTACCACCAAAAAGCAAGAAAAGTGTAAAATTGTTGTGAAACTATTTTTATCTGTGAATTACACCATGTGCGAAAATATCGCGTGGAAAAAACAAGTTTAAGGACGGGAAAAACACCACCAGAAAAAGAAGTCGAAAGGATTTTTGTGGCATGGTGGTGGTAATGGAGATGCGTACCAAGTTTAACTGCTAAAAATATTCTCATAACGGACAAAAGTACAACTAATATGAAATTTGTGTAAAAAAAATTGTTGAGAAAGCATTTGTGGGGGAAGAAGAGACAAATTTGAAAGGCATGGTTATCGATTCATGTAACGTTCAAAATAATTTTAACTAGAGTTGGTATTTATAATAAAGATGAATATTTAGGTTTACCTTTTTAAATAAACAATTTTAGCTATTAATTAAGTATTTGGCATTAAGTAAAAAATACATTTTGTATTGTGTATTATGCACCAGTTTGAATTTTAGCCATAAAAATCATTTCACAGGCTCAGCTCATCTAGTAATTTATTAACTTGCTTGTTTAGACATACGTATTTTTCTTTTTAGTTGAAACACTTACTTTTATGGATAAACGATTGTAGTGCCGACTGCTACCTTGCTACACACATTCCCTATATTTCTTTTATTCTCTTCTTTCTATTTTGCAAACTATTTCCTTTTATTCGTGTTCTCAAAAAGAGCCGGCAAAAACTTTGCACAGTTTTACTACTCAACTCACAGTTTTTCAGAGAGTAGTTCTCACTTCTCTCTCTCGGTCTCCCTTTCCAGTATTTTGAAGAAAGTCGAAGTTCCCACGGTGGTATTATCACAACCACCATCGTCGTCATCAAACTAGAACAAATAACTTTTACTGCTTTTTCGCCCAAAAATAAGGTGCAAGTCACACACCCACTTTTTTGGTGGATGAATGTAGCGGAAGACGGGAATATATCGTTTCTAGTAGCAAATCGGTTCATACTTAAAATGTCATTATGGCATAATCTTCAAAAGATTTTCGAAAAGCAAAAAGATATACACACGTATAAAGTTAATATGAATGATTGGTAGACAAGTAAAAGAAAAGGAGAAGTGACTTTGGCTTGGTTTGGTTTTATTTTGCAAACAAACTACTTAGCAAGTCATGTAACTTAATAAGTGCATTTTTATTATTCTTTTATTTTTTACACTTGGAGTCCAAAAGGACACGTTGAGAAATAATAGGAAAATGGGAAATAAATAAGCGAAATGATTGAGGAAATTGGGGGACTCACTTTGCTTGGATTTCTCATCATCTAATTTTCTTTAATAGCCGGGTTTCGGTTTCAGCTAGATTTTATGTACAAGCTTTTTGGTTTACCGTGTGAAAATCTAATCACAAAGTGCTCACGAATCACAAAATCAACATGATTTTTAGCTTTGTGCAATAAAAACCTTTATTTTTTTGGGTGACGGCGGCATTAAATGTTAGAAAAGACTTAAAAGGAAAATAAGATGACGACGACGATGCGATGATGATGATCAACCATGAAATTTTTTTATACCGTTTTCTCATGGAACATGTAGCTGACAACTAAAAGTTGGTTATTTTCGTATCGGCTAAAAAATGTTCATCTCTCTGATATTTATGATATGTACTTTAATATTATTGATCACGACCGTTCCTTTTAAAATCTAATCCCGAAAAGTAGTAAAATACACAGCACAGCAGCAGCAGCAGTTTTTTTTTTGCAAACCAGACCAGACCAGACCACCACCGTCTCACTGCCTGAAAGAAAACTTTTTGGCAAATAAGCAATTATTTCCTCCAATGAACATTATAGAAATTTTCGTCTTTTTTTTTGCGGAAAAGCTCTGCTCTTGCTATATTAGCTTTGCTAGCCTTTTTTTCCACCTGACACTTTCAGTGATCATTGGCAATAATGCAATATATTTCTATTATTATTGTACATGGAGGGGTTTCTTTTTGGTTCATAGTTTTTAGTAGCCATTGGCATAGGCTAAGTAATAATTTGATTTACTGCACCGGACGGAAACTAATTCTTCAAAAAAAAATCAACCAAACCACCACCAACAAAAATCCTTCGACCATGATAATTTTTTTTTTCTAATACGACAAGAGAAAAAAAAGTGACAATTTAATAATGCTAACCAATTCCACACTACGGAACGTATCATTTTTTTATATTGATTTTTGATTAGTTTTTTCTTTGCAAAAGTGCACGTAGAGTATTAACAATGCCTCTATTTTGCCAAAAACTTTTTTTTACAAAAGGGAAATGCGACTGTGATTGATTTTTTATTATTATTTTTTTGTGTGCATTGCAGTGTTTCAACATCTCAGCAGCAGACTTGGTGGAAGATGTCAAACTTGCTTTACAAGGACGTGCACCACCAAACCGTCAACGCCACAGTAGTCAACAGAGCCTACCTCCGCCACCAGTCCAACCTCCACCGGAACCACCACATTTTCATGTGACACCGCCAAGTAATTGCATTAATTTTATAAATTATTTTTGAATACCTCTTTCTCAATAAATAAGTTCACAAAATATCTGCCGTCGTGAGTTAATCATTATAAAAAATATATAAAAGTGCTTCTTTACTTAACTCACTCTACTTTATTTAGATTGAAAAGAATTGTCATTTAAATTTTTTGAGTTTTTATGACTACATCACCATAATTGCAATGCAATGCAAGGCGTAGTACAATTCATCTAAATAGTTTTTTTTGATGATGACTAACAATCCAAATTGAAAGTGAGATGACGCTACGTTACACGCATTAAAATGTCAGGACATTTTTTTGTCATGATGCAACAGTCATTAAGTCATATAATACTTGCCGCACTTACTATTGCGTATTAAAATAGATTAAAAGTAGATTAATATGAGGTTGGATTAAGACGGCTTGCCTTTATAAGGCTTTGCTGTACACTTGAATTGACAGACAGATACAGAGAGAGAGGAGAGAGACAAGACATTTTTGGCTAATGTCCACCTGCACAATTTTGATACGATAACTGTTTTGGCCATGTAATGTCATCATCATT
Source organism: Entomobrya nicoleti (assembly GCA_034695465.1). Classification (NCBI taxonomy): domain Eukaryota; kingdom Metazoa; phylum Arthropoda; class Collembola; order Entomobryomorpha; family Entomobryidae; genus Entomobrya; species Entomobrya nicoleti. The sequence continues at coordinate 8,068 of JAQFZG010001913.1, forward strand.
ATGATCGGTCTTGTCTCATCCTCCAAAATGGTTAAAAAAGATACTTACTTGTCTTCTCAGAATTTATGCACCTACAAAACATTACACACGCAAAACGTACATAACACAACAATCTAAAATTACTACTACTCTAATTCTGGTTTATACGTTGGCGTCTGGTGTGTGTGTGTGTATGCATCTCGCATCTCATGTTGATTATTATGATGACGATGTCGCAACTTTGCAATCCATACACCGTTCATTAAGCTCTACTTGTTGTTGCAATGTAAAACTCTACACTCTCCTTTTCAAATAAAGCAGAACAATAAGAACCTTCTTAACATTTTTTGTTGTGCGTGGCGTGTAGTACCTATACCCAACTTTACATAGTCATCCGTCAGTTGTGTATTGAGAAAAAAATCTTAATTTCATCCAACAGGTTGATTTTGATGGCAAAATTGCAAGCAGTGAGATTTGTTACGAGTTAACACAGTAAAAGAATGCAGCGTACATTCACTTTCATCAATAAAATCTGTGTACCTTTATCAAAGAGTAATGATTGTAATAATATTAATAGTAATATCAATAGACTGAAAAAAAAATTAGAATTGAAAATTAGGTCATCACGTTCACCAAAACTACATCATCATCATCATTGATATCAACTTATCAGCGTCATAAAAGAAAATTGTATTATGAAATATATTGATTATTTAGGCATGCGAATTTTTTACTGCTGTTTGTGGTAACGTTGAAGGTTTTTTTATAGGGATGAATGACATGTTGTTTTAGATAGGTTTTTTGCACTGCCTATTTATTGGATACAAAATTTTGTACGTGGAGAATGTTGAAGAGGTGGATTGAGAGGTGTAATGGTTTTTTTTATGATAGGGTTTGAGTGAAATTCTAACATGGTTTGAAATTGTATTGGGATGCTTATTAAACTGATATAAAACTCTGATTATTTTTGTTTTGTTTTGCAGAAGATGAAATAAGGGATGATGGAAGCTCTGTGGAAAGCGAAGGTGGATATGAACGTGAGGTTGCCATTCTAAACCGTTGTTTTGATGATATTGAAAGATTCATTGCGCGTCTCCAATTTGCTGCAGCCGCATACCGTGAACTACAACGAAGACGGAAGTAAGTATAACTATTTGAATTAGATGAGTATGGAGTATGTAAGCTATTTTAGCTGTTCGCACACTAAAAAAATACACTTTCTGGGAAAATGAACAGCTTGAAAGTTCGAAAACTGTGGAATGTTATTCGGATAACTATGATAAACACTTGATATGATTAGTGAGCTGTGAAAACTAATTAGGCTGAGTAAAAAGATCGAAATTAGACAAAAGATTAAAACTTTTCAAGAGCTCTATAATGAGATGAATATTTCCGGTTAGGATCATCCAGTTTTTTTTACCCAGTCATGAGTGGCTAAGCTTAAATCTCATTTCATGCTAAAATACAAATTGATTTATTTGAATTTCACTGACCTGTTTCTTGTTTTCGTACATACAATACAAGAAAAATCTACCTATTTTCTTTGCATCAACAAAAATATAAATATGGAAACTGTAAACAAACATGTTTCCTTTTTTTACTTTTAACCGTTCATGCATGCAAATCAGGCATATTTGCTTGACTTCCTTCATTTCATATTTTGTATCCACTTGAACAAAATTATGTTGTTTAGGCAAATCACCAAACTGCGTCTTCGATTTTTTTTCGTAAGCTAAGCCCTGTACCACTTTTTAGATTGAATGAAAATTTATTTTAATATTGATCCAAGGAAAATGCGTACTTATATGTATGCATAGTATATATTTTGCTAGGTAAAAGGGGTAGCATTTTAGACCCAAAGGGAGGAAACACTAAAGTATCATTTTTTAGACCAAACCAGACCACACACAAAAACACTTCAGGGTAAAAAGGAAAAAAAGACACCTTCAGTTTACTATTTATTTTCAACAAAATAGAACATGATAGTGTAAACCGGTACTGCTCTCTTAAAGGTGAATAGGATATCTTTTATCCTTTCTCGAAAAAAAATCTCCTTTTTTACCGTATTTTTAGCCTAAAACTTTATCTTAAATCATTCGTTTTCTTTTTTTTCCTCTTTACATCAGCAAAAAAAAAATGGAGAAAAGTCAAGTCTAAGCACAGGTCTAAGAAAAACAGCACAAAGAAGAAAAAATCCTAAAATGGAAGCATGCTTTTGTACAAGTACAACTAAAAGACCATCTAGTTCACTTGATTTTTTTTGGAAAAAAAGAAGAGAATCTTCTTCTTTTTCCTGCATGTCTTGTTGGTTTTTCGAAGAGGAAAAAACGAGTGTAATGAAATTCTCTCTTCCTCTCTTTCGTTTTTCCATGTTTTTCCATGGACTACTTCTCCTTGTGAAATGGAATATCAAACATGTTCAATATGTTCCCTGTTCAGAAGCAGTGGTGATGGCGATGATGGTAGTGGTGGTGGTGACCAGGCCTCCACTCCACACACACCACATCCTCCATATCCTCCACAGAGATTCTTTTTTTCTATTTATATGTATTGCAAGCAGTTGTACTAGCATAACCAGTCAGTAGGTATATGATATGATGTTGATGGTAGCAAAGTCTTCTGTATTTTCCTCCCGTTCTACCCGCTCAAATAATGCATTTTTCATGAGTTCTTCGATACAACAGAATAATACATAAATCCTCAAAATCTCAAACTTCACAGTGGACTCCTCATATGGAAACTAGAGATGGTTACAACATTGTGCCGGCTGGTTGTACATTTGTATTTATGTTTGTACTCACTATCCACTTACCCGAGCCCCCCCCCCACACACACACAAGTATATTTTTCCTCCATCCGCCTCATCCCATCACTGCAACATGACTCATGACGGTATAGCCTTTTCTCCGTAATATTCTTTCTGTATCCTAAAAAATCGCAAGAAAAGTGGCTAAAAACAAGGCCGAGAGACAAAAAGGTTGGGAAAAGCTTGAGAAAGATTTTTGGGTGGAGAAAAAAAAAATCTGCCTACTTTAAAAGCAATGAGGTTACACAGTAATATGTATCTTATTGTTGCTTGTCGTGTACTATGATAAATAATAGTAACAAAACAATGGTTGTACATGCAACAATGTTTGATAGCTCTTTGCCACTTGTAATGAAATGAAAGTGTTGAGAAGTACACTTTTTTATCTATTGAATTTTCTTGTATCATTATTAAGTTTACAAGCTATCACAAATGTTTTTACTCAAGTAAACGACTGAATTAGATTAAATGATTGCTGATGTTGTTTTGGGGTGGTATGGTGGAGAAGCTCCTGTTTTTTGCTTATTGGATCATTTTATCTCAAAAAAGGAGCTACATGAGTCATGCATATTTATGTAGATTTCTTTTACCGTCTTGTAGAACGTGAACAAATGCAAATAGGAAAAAAAGGAATTTGCATGGACATGTGGGCCCTGATGTCATGTCATATTGCTCAAGTCCAAAGATAGTTTTTTTTCTTTTTCTGAAGCAATATATTTTAGATTGATTTTTATCAGAAGAAGATAGATACAAGCTAAAAATGAAACAAGGAGTTTGTGTGTGTTTTTATTTACAAATATAAATGCAAATTTTGTAGTCTAGATCATGTATCTGTGCGCCTGTCTGCGTCTGACTTCAATTTCGATTTAATACTTTCAAGGTACCCCGACCGAAACATGTATTAGTTGACTGAGTCGACTAGACAGCAGACTTTAAAACTTTCCGTTTTATCAATAAATGCTTTTTGGTGGATTCATTTTTCATAAAGATACAGTTGTCTTTTTTTTGTAAAAAATAAGTCGCCAGTGGATACGTGGTCAAAAATAACAATTCGGATTGTCTGGAAATTTGTTCATTTTTATATGTATTGTCTGTAGCCTCCATGTTGCTGTCCGTGTCCCAAATTTAAAAGAAGCCAGTTATGATTGCAATATTTTGTACCAGCAATAAGTTAAGATGTTATCAAAAACTGGGAAAGCTACACATTTAAAAAATTAAATTCAAGATTGGTCGAAACCTTAAAAAAATCCTTGCCCATGAATTTTTTTTTACATTTTTTGAGAACCAATGCACCAGCAATAAAAAATTGCTAATGGACACTAAATTACGTATATCTAATAGATAATATGGTTTAAAAAAATCAGAGCAACTATTCTTAAAAATTGCATTGAATTCCTATATTTTTTAAGTGTTTTAACTCCATTTAAGTGCATAATAATATCTTATTGAAGTATCTGTATTATAAAAGAAAAGTACATGAATACATCCATTCATCCATTTTATACGACATAATCGATTGGATGTATGAAAGAGTTGGTCATTTTATTTTTTGGTACTAATTCACTTTCCTCGTTTTTTTATCGTCGTAGTGACACATTTTCTCAAAGAGCGCTCTCAAAAAGGAATTGAATTTTAAGGCTTGATGATGAGAGCATTCATTCATGAGTGTCTTTTGAAGTGCACTTGTTATTTCAACGACGACGACGATATAAATGGAAAAATTTACGTGGGTTCAGTTCACAAAGCAGGTTTTTTGGGCATGGTATATACATAAGGTGACCCATTATAAGGTTATTTTTTCGTCCTGAGGAAGATGAGGATGATGATAACATCCATGCTTCCACTGTGAATTTCCCATTTTATAGATAAACATTCAACATTTGATTGCAATCCAACTTGCGTCTTCTCTGAAGAAAAAAATAACATCGTCTCCGGTTACTGAACTGACTGAAGTTACCATTATACTCACTAACTCACACGCGCTTTTTTACTATTTAATATCACTAAAAACGTACGTTTTTTCCTCGTAAAATACGCAGAGTCTTGGAGTAAAAAAATTAAATTTATATAGTTCATTCACTATCTTGTAAGCGTATCAAATGGGTTTCCCTGTAAAATTCAATTTATGGACATACTCAACTTTTTTTTACAAGGTCAAACTATTAAAAAAAAAACTTTTCGAAAGAAGTAGTTTAGTAGCTATAATGATGATGATAATATTCACATGATCATTAGAATACTTTCCTACATTGCCTTGCGGCACAAAGACAAGTAATGATGATACCAATCAAAATAAGTATAAAACTGCAAATACTTACAATCAGATCAGTGGTATCAGTTGACGTTCGTTCTCTTATGTAGGTTACTGGCATTAAAATTTAAAGTATGCGTGTAAATTACGCTAAAAACATGAAAACTCTGATTTCATTTATTTTACAATTATTTTCCATCTGGCTTCCTACCCAACTTTCTCGCGAAAATACTAGGAAACTGCCCAATGATCAAAAAGATTGGTTGTAAACCAAATAGAAATTTTTTATCGTTTCAGCGTTTCTCCTCCTTTCTACTCTCCCCCTTCCATCGTTTGTCACTTTTATGAGCTCTCTGGTGTGAAATAGAAGCAGGTCATAATTTTTCCCCGCCTCTCCCATCATCACTTTTTGTTGTTCTCCTCCGTAGCAAAATGATGAAGTTTGTGAATGTGAACAAAGTATACTCTCTGTTACACGAAAATGATTTTACTTATTAACTTTATATTTATTGTACTTTGTGTAGATCTAAAAAGAGCAAGAAGAAGGATCACGGCGAGGGTCTTTTGTCCATGCGAGCCCGTCCACCCCACGAACGAGAGTTTGTTGACATTCTGCAAAAGTTCAAACTGTCTTTCAACTTACTGGTAAGTACACTTATTCAACATTCTATCCACTTTACAAAAATAAGTTTATCTTGGATAGCAGCATAGCACACAGCATCATCATCATCCATCCCTTTTTTGACTGTATAATCATGTCACCGAGTTCATTTTAACTACATTGCCGATTGTCCATTCCATCTCGCTGTTTTCAGTCGTCCTGCTTCTCTATTTTTTTTGCTTTTATCTCATCTCGCACTGTCTCCATTATTTATAGATTACATTCATTTACTTTGCTCAGAGCAGAACAAATGGATATGTATATATGTATGTATGCGTGTACGTATAGTCATTCATGATCTGATCTTCTATCTCTCTCACTATTTTGCGAGGACAGCGGAAGCGGAAAAAAAAATCACCTATAAATGCATGTACATTTTATACTACTGACAATGTAACTCATGTGCGCTAACATTTTACACAGACAGAAGAGAGAAGTATCTTTTACCACTTTTGAGCCTTGTTCCCCTGAGTGTTTATTTTGCAGTTGATACATGTTTTGTTCCTCTTTCTCTTTCTCTCCCTCAATACTCTTTTTTTTGCAAATAATGAACACAAAGAGCTTGTAGTACTTTTACTTACTTGCATCATACCACCACTATAATATACTGCTGTTGACTTGGGTTCACGCTTCATTTTTTTATTTTCTTCTTTCACAGCTTAAAAACAAAGTCATTCCAGACAAAATAGAGAAAGTGGACAAAATGGATACTCCAACCACGTTTTCCACACGCACCAGACACCAATCCCTTTAAAAAATAAAGTTTTCCCTCTGTCGTGTTTGCCCCACATAAACATTTTTTCTCTCTCTCTCTTGAAAAACCAAAAAAAAAAGTGAAAGTTGAAGTCGTAAACATAATGAAAAATGTAACAAACGCAGTTTGATTGTGTAACAAAAAAACCATAAAGCACACAGATAGTGCAAGACTCTTCTTCTCCTTTTTTTGTGGTGAATATGTTCTGCTGTCTCTATAGCAACGAGAAAAAAAATCTCTCTTGTTTTTTTATCAAGGATGAAACATTGATCAAATGACTGCTGCGTGTGTAACTCCCTTTTTATTTTGAAGCCGTTTTAGCTTCTGAGTGAACAGTGACCAACATCCACCAGTCCCACCACTTGAATAGCTAAAAAAATATCCTACGACTGTTTCAGACAAATATGTATTATATCCCTTTTGACTCCTTGTGAAGATCAGAAAGGATTACATTATAAAACCCATATACCTACCAAAACCTTTCCCTTTTACTATTTTATATTGCAAGGAGAAAAAAATATATACCATGTATCCCTGTTTATGTGGTACGTGCCACTGTGAATTTGGCATAAGGCTTTTTCTGTATCGCTCAGCTCATACCTTCAAATAAAACAGAAACAGTTATCTCCCCATTTTGCTTTCTTTTTTTCATCGGATTTTTTTTCATTCATTTTTTTGGTGCATTTATGTTACCAGCAGTAGATACAAAACCAACATATTATGTACCTATGTTATGTGCATGAATACAAATATTTGAACCTTTTTCATACTCGAACGATGCACATGAGAGAGAGAGAGACTCAATGGCAAAAGTGGCATCATTTACATTCTCTCCATATGAAAAGCTGTTGTTTCTCCATTTCAACTTTAACGAATAGTTCTCATGGGAATACACTGTCTACATGTCAGGGGCTAAACAGTCAATGTTACTACTACAACTACAGAGGAGAAAAAAACTCTCAGCAATTTTTTAAAGCAAAGCAAACAGTAAAAAGTAGAGTCCATATTCTGTTTCTGATGGTTATATTATTTGTGACTCTTGTCAGGACAAAATAATAATAAAATATTTGCTATGAACACTGTATAAAAATATAACTACAAACGATTCAGTAAAAAAATAAAAATGCTGTTTTCGAATATGAATGGCTATTTTTAAAAAGTTGATGGAAATGCGATAGTCTCTGCATATCATGGTCACTTTGTAAACAAGGTAGTCATGTTCCAAATTTGCTAGACGAAAGGAATTTATATTTTTTCATTTGGTTTTCCATAGTTATCTGGTCCCCTTTTTCAAAGGTCAAAACCTTGTATTAATCTTTCAGCTTAAAAATGTAACTGAAGTCTGAGAAAACTACAAAGATGGGTTGCTACAATAGATAAACAAGTAAAACATGAGATTCTACTTTGTGATGTGTGGATTTACTATTTTTTGGAGTTATAATCTCCTGAGATAAAAAAAATGAAAGGTATAGCAACAAAACCTTGAGATCATTTTAAAATTCTCTTGGACGACGACGACTTAATAGACAATCAATCAAATAACACAGAAGCTGTAGACAGCTAGGTAGATAGGTATGTAGTTTGTAGCGTAGTACCCCATGAAAAAAATTTCACAGATAAAAGGATATGCGTATCTTTCTTTTGTTGTTAAACAGGAATAAAAAACAGGAGCATAGAGAGTAGTAAGCAGTTGCTTGTGTTCTGTGATCTTTTTTCTCGGAAAAAAACGGCGAGATTCGCAGTAAAAGTAAGAGAGATGATGGGATGCGTCCCGTGAGCATTTATTTTTTTACACTACATCACCATATGTTATGATAAAGCGGATTTAAGGATTTATGAGAAAGCATAAACATAAAATTTGATTTGATGTAGTGTAGTAGTAGCAGTTGCCCAGAATTTATGGAGGATGCAAAGTGCACTGCACTGTTATATATCTGTACTATTTACACAACAACACAATATTATTATGATAGTGTGCATAAGAAGGGTATTTAGATTCTTCAGACGTCAATATCATCTTCATTGCTTTATCCTAACGTAGCTGCTGGAGCTGGTACGCTATATGAAGTACCTAGGCGAACAAAATGAAGATGTATCATAATAATATTCATCTTAATGACAGCAGATGTACAAAAAAAATTGTATACCTATCTGTAATCTGCTTGTGAAAAAAAAAATCTCTGGGAACAGCGAGAATGGTATTGTTGGTATGGTAATAAATAATAAGAATTACTGTGTTTACTGCGGTCGCACTTTAAAAAGAGATTTTCCTGCTTCCAGACACTATTCTCTGCTGGATTTTTTTTGGGATTACCTGGTGGGTTCCATTAAAAAAAAGAAAATCTCTACATATTTTCCTACTTTTCTCTCAGTATGATAATATGATAAGATAAAAACGAAATTTCTGTGTATTTAGTACATGGATTACTACAATACTCTATTTTTTTCTGTTGGGGACGACGGATTCACTAAATTTTAAAACGAATATTACGCATATTTTGAAACATGAGCTTATAAAATATGATCGTATAACATGGATAACAGCGTTGTTTTTTGAAGAAACGTAAATAATAAACATCAGTAGCAGGACAAGAGGATGCTTTATGGTTTTTGTACTTCAAACAAATAATGATTTTCTATCACGAAGATTTTAGGAAAGCAGGTATAAAGGGGAAAAAATATTAGAATGTTGAATAGTATTTTATCAGTGGATTTGAACTGAATGAAAGTTGAGATGAAATGTGATGGTTTTGTTATGAAACAGGTATTTATGTATGTTGTTAAATAAATGTACTTAAAATCCTTCAAAAATCTACAAAAAAAAACAATCCATAAATAACTTTGTGAAAAGGTAAAGCAAGGTAATCATAATCATCATCATACCGCACACGTAAAACTTTGTAGTTTGATTCATTTTTTTCCCTTGCTACCAACATTATTATTTTTTGGGTGTTTTGACCACGGATAATTTTTTGGCAAGCTAACACATGATACGCACATTTCCCCAAAAAATAAATCCATAGATATCCTCCAATCCTCCAAGTATTATGTTGAGATTTACCTTCAGTGACCATAGCAAAAACATATATAGCTGTTTGGAGCAGATGAGTTGGTTCCCATCCATTTCATCAATGCTATTTTTTTGAGAATACAGCACAGTCAGAGAAGTAAAACTGATACTGCTACTTAATACACAAACTCTAGACAGTAGATATCATCATCACCTGAGCTGAGCCTCAATTACTTGAATAAATGCTCTAATGTCCATCGCGCATCACGCAGCTATAAATGCTTTCAAGCATTTATTTTTTGTACAATGCATATAATATTTATATAAACACAAGAGAATCAATAGGTGAATTTAGAAATCGGAAACCAAATCACGCTTGGAGGTATACTCATATTTCATGTTATTTTGTTAATGCTTATACATCTGGCATTATTGCCGAACCAAGTAGTTATATTATTTTTTTGTAGTGAACTCATATTCCATAAAATTACTACGAAAAAAAAAAAAAAAATTTACAATGAAAAAATATTAATTATGTTCTGATTTTTATTGTCTACAGGCTCGACTGAAGACCCATATCCATGATCCAAACGCTCCCGAATTAGTTCACTTTCTGTTTACCCCACTCGCCCTGATTGTGGATGCTTCTAGAGACGCACATGCTGCTGGATTGGCTTCACGTGTGGTTGCGCCACTGTTAAGCCGTGGTGCGATTGAACTACTTAACAACTGCTTGACATCCAAGGAAACTGAACTGTGGCACTCTTTGGGCGACGCATGGCTTCTTCCAAGGTTAGTAAATTAATAAATTACACAACCGGCCACCACACAACATACACAAAAGCCCACTAAAAATATATATGCGATTACATCACAATACTTTCCCCCACACACCCATTTTGTTTTACTAGTCATTCCACACTTTTTATTGCATTTCAACAAAATATTTATGTATTTTGGAAAAGTACACTATGACCATTACATGGACGATCAACATATTGTTCTGTTAAAACGCGTGGGTAGTAGTGTTTGTAAAAAGCACGTGTGTAAAGCGTAAATACTTTTTTATTGGTTAGAAGAAAAAAAACACCAACTTTCTCTCAAATAAAAAAGAAGACAATTTGGTGTTTTTTTTGCCCCTAATCTCATCACTTCAGCCTGATTCACACATAAACTCTATGAAATGTAATAATATTAATAATATGGGAGTAATAACAGTATCATCTTCTCCCAACTCAACAACAAAGCCACAAGAGCAGTCCTTAGACCATAGGGTCCAGAG
>JAQFZG010001914.1:0-18809 GCA_034695465.1 Entomobrya nicoleti
TGAAAGAGACATGTAAAAATGAAAGAATGTTTGTGACGTGACGAATTGAAATAAATGCTGGCAAAAGGCTCCCGATCCCGATCATCCAGTCTCTTTTCTCCTTGCACCACCCTACCACAAATACATGTTTATTAAAACTGGCGATGATGATGGCAAGCAGAATGATCATGATCATTAGCAATGGGTGAACTTTATATTTTAGAAAATGTTTGGGTGATTTTTTCTAATTGCGTGAATTTTCTCATCAGTTTAGCCGTATCAGTATTAGAAGTGAGTGTAGCAGCAGCAGTCTGTTAATAAAATAAAACGTTTGTTTGTATATGAGCCGAAGAAAAAACCTCTCATTCTTCTCCCAGTCGACTCAGTCAATTTTATGTTTATTGCGTGCATATGTAAACAGTCCGGTCTAGTCAGTAGCGAAAACGCATTAGATTCTATACATGTAATATGTAACTTGTCTAATATGTATACTTCATACTTGTTTCAGTGAGATAATTGTTTTCCATCTCATTGGGATGCAAGGAAAGTAGCCAAATTAAATGCATAACTTTGCACACATATAAAGCTACTTACTATACATTACGCTGGCGAAATAGAACATCAAGATAAAAGGATTTTCTCTCTCTTTTTTCTCTCTAAATTAAAACTTACCGATTATATGTATAATATGCAATTGTACAAATAAGTGTGATGATGGTTAATGGGGTGAAACAGATGGAATTTTGTGAAGCTGCTTGATCATTTCAAGCCGCCGTTGAGCACCACAATTTGAGTGTTATGCTGTGTATGTGAGCAATAATAACAGGGAACAAACAGGAAGATATGCAATATAGACAACCAAATTGCTCATTGAAATCGTCATTTTTGAGGACATGATCTGAGTTCTGATGAGCAACATAGAAAGTAAAAAGGAACTAAGTACAAATGTATTTTTTGTTGTTACGATATGCAAATAAATTTCGCTTGTGTTCAGCAGCAATTTTTTTAAAAAGATCCAATAAGAGTAGGAATTTTTACAGGCACTCCTGTTTACTTTTTGCCTTCTGGAATTTCATTGTTAAGATAATTTCTGTTCATTCATGAGTAGCGTTTAGGATGAGTATGTAAATAAATTGGTAATTACAATTTACAATGATTTGTTTATACACATCTTATATCTATGACTTTTGTTACATATTAATACATATGCATAGAAAATCAGCTAATAACTCTAGTGAGAAGTTAATTACTTTTCGAGATAATATTAATGAGCCAAGGAGGAAGCACCTAAACGTGTAAAATAGATAATGGTTTATCCTTATCATTTAGGTATTTATTGCTGCCATTTGGAGTACACCGGAAGAACATATGATAAAAGCGGCTGAAGTGTTGCGTAAAACATTAGTCGAAATTTACTTAAACTTGCAATTTAACCTGCCCTAAAATACAACTGTGTGTAGATTAATGGCCACGTTCCAATGGAGAAATTAAATAAGCTTTATGCTAAATTGTAGTGTTTATGTATATATTATATAATTTATTAACTATAAACTGTATCTACGAATATTAACTGACAGCGAGACGTGTGGTGTAATAAATTAGCTTTTACTGCGTCATCTTACCAATTCTATCTAGGTTAATTACCTGGAAAAAGGGTTCATCCCTTGGCATTACCCACAACATTCCTTTTAATTTTGCACCGTAACGTGATAGATCCAAGTATTTTAAGCTAAATCTATGTAACATGCTACTCGCTAAAACAACATGACTGTATTTCTTTGGATTATGGATGAATAGTGTACTATGTACTATAAATGTGTGCTTTGGGTCAAGACTCTATATCATGCTGTGTAATTAACAAAGTAATATAGATAATTTGATGATAAAATGTATTAGTTGATGTTTCCGCGCATACATCTTAGCTAAATGAAATATTTAATACTTAATTTGGTAGTGAGCGTTGATCCTCGTCGTCGTGCATTCTTATGTTGGTGGAGTTGGAGTCTGAATAATTTATGATGTTTTAAATGTTAGCGAATAAACAACAAGGTATATTTTGTAGTGACAGATATGAGTCAAGTGTTGGCTATGTCTACTTGAGTGGCAAAGCAGATGGGCTGACCTCAATTCCATCTCACGTTATCGCAGTGTTTCTCACTTAAAGTTAAATAGCAGCTTGTAAAATTTCGCGGTCTGGTGGTAGAGTCAGAAAATAGATCTAGATTCCACAGTAAGGTGAGTGAGAGAAAAGCGTTGCCAGCAAACAACAGCAATTACATAAAGTATTGTTGTTTTAGTTTTAAACTGAAATTTTTATGACCAGTTCGTGAAAAAAATTAACTGGACTCCTCTGCATTTTTTTTTGTCTGATGTTTAGCCGTGATAATTTTAATTTCTCTTCAGTTAAAACTACTTTTGGCTCCAGTATTGGAACTAGTGATTATGGTCATTTGGGTCAGTATGTTTTTTCTTATTTGCTGCATGCAAATCATTTAAATCATCAAGATTTTTATGATACAAGTACTCATACCAGGAATCCTTTTGATTCCTCTCTTGTTTGAAAGTATGTATTCTCCACACACGCATGGATATTTGTATTGTCATCATGAAAAGCAAGAAAAAATAGATCTCACCAGATTTTTCATTTCTTTCAAGCAGACAGTTCAGTGGGAAAACATGACATGATGACGACAGCAGTAACAGAGTAGAAAATGAAGTCGGGATTCAAGAGACAAGACATGAGACATAAATACATTTATACAACAATCAAATACAATATACATATGCACATAATACTGTATTATGCATGTGAGATGTTTTTTTTATCGAAACAACAAGGTTGTAACAAGTTGCTGGATCATTGTGTCTATTGCATTACAACTCTCACATCTCCAACAACAGATTGTGTTGGGCTAACAAGGTCTGTGAGAAAAATGAACTGTTATGCTTGGGAGGTCTCCACCTCGCTCGTCATCTCATCTAGTTATTCAACCAGGCAAACAAATGGAGAAAGAAAACAAAATTACATTATAAATTATAACGCAGACATGCATACATGCATGCTTGAGAATACACACACACACACACAGTTAACACAATATCACTTTCATAATATCTACATAACATGAACCTCTGATGTATAATTTCGATAGTGTATAAGTTTCACTTGCGACGAGGCACGTAGCAATACTTTTATTTCATTCCTGCAGTTCCTGCAATCCATCACTTTCTCATTATTATTAAATCACTGCAGTTGAGCAGTGTTGGTTGTTATTTTTATGCATTAGTTTTATTACTATTAATGCCATATTCCATGAAAGGGATGGGTTTCAGTGGGCTTCTGGGCTATGCATATTTGCATGACATAGCATACGTCTTGGATTTAAAAATGAATTACTGCATGTATTTGAATAAATGCACGTAATAAAATTCCAATAACAAAAGTTTGATTTAAGCAAGAGAGCGAGACAGAGAGGGAGAAACTGGAATGTGTTGAGAAAACATATATTCTATAATTTTTGTTCATTTATAATTCCAGAATGCATTTCATGGTTCATTATGTTCTGTAAATAACAACTCAGCATTTTTATTATTACAATTATTTGATCTTGTTGATGAAGGCTTCATCTTGTCATACCTCCATGTTTACTTTTTGAAAAGTTTGAATGAATCATCAGGTTGGCATCTATTTACTCATTGCGAGTGATGGGAAATTGGATGAATGCTCAAAAGTAAAAACTCTCCTACGCCTTAAAGAAATTCGTTTCTATTGTTAATACAAAAATATTTTTTTAATGTAAGAAAAATAAATTATTCAAAGTTTTAAATGAGTTCTTTGAGAATGTCTCATGATTACTGTTCTTCCTTTAGAATCCAATTACGTTGCAAATTACAAGTGGCTTGAATTGTTGCGGATTTATGTTACGTCGCATATGCTAAATATGCTATGTCGCATCAAAATAAAGACGAAGTCATTAATCATCAGTAACTGTTCCAAAATTACGGATGTTTCTCGTTTTGCTCAAAGAAAATAAACCATCATTTCTCCATTCTGTTTTGCATGTGTTGTGCATTTTTTATAATGAAAATTTATCTAAGTTTTAGAACAAAGTGCAAGCCCACTGTATGAATATTTTAGGTTTTACAGTGTAAATATGCTCTGAAATAATTTCTTGACTTTTCTACATCCCAAGTCTTTAAAGACGACTAGGGGCTTCCGATGTTTCAATTTTCACTTGCATAGGATCTTACATGAGAGACAAATCAGCAGAGATTACGTTGACTCATTTGAATTCATTTCTGTTCCCATTATAATACTTCTTTATTCTCTTCCTTTTTTTGTGCCAAACTACAATAATATATTTTCATCTTTCCACAGCCATTTATTTCTTGTTGTACGATTAGCTAATACACACTGAATGTATTTTTTCCTGCATTCCACATGCACTTTGTCAACTCAACCAATTTATTTTCCACTTTGTTATGCATCTGTCTGTCTACCCTTGTGGTGTACGCCCACAAAGAATCATTCATGAACTTGATGAATCTGTTCGTGTCATTTTTGTCACTTTTATTGACTCCTTTGCTGTTCTCCTCTTATTGTCTGCTGGTGCTCCCTCGTTATGCATTTTTTTACAATAAGTTTCTCTGTTGATGTTATCCAGTCAGTGGCAGCAGGGTTTAGTCATGTTAAATAAAAAATAAAAATGAACAAAAACAGGAAGAAGAGGTATGCTGTTGTACTCATCGTGGTGCAATAAATGACTGAATGAATGAATTAACTTAAGTCTCTACAAATGTGAGTTGGCTCAGATGAAAGCAGTGCGTATGCCTAACAACTCTTCTCGTTGGATTTTTTTCCGTGTGTGACTGGCGTAATGAATGCGAATGCTTATTTCCACTGTTGCTTTGCACAGATGTAAAAAATGAATATAGGGACAACCCTTTTGCCAGTTCACAAAGTGATTTTGTTGACACGTGTAAAGTTTGGTATGGGATATTAAACATTTCTACATGGTGGTGAATACATTATTCGCTTTCAGAAATGTACGCACAAAATTTCATATTGCATGTCATTGTATACATAAAGCTCATCATGATACTGCTGAAGCATGTCTACCTATTTTTACCAGCAAATAAAACCTGTTCGTCCAAATTGGATTAAGTGTGGAATTTTAATAATAAAAAATCTAACACGAAAATCAAGAAAGACAAACAAACTTTTTCAGCATGCACAATATCCTCCATGTAATAACCGTTTTCTGAAACAGCACAAATTGCATGCATTTTTGACAAACAAACAAATATTTGTAAGTGCAAGTGAAGCAACACAGAAACAACGATGTGTTCCAGGCATATCTAGATTTCTTTCAGTTCATGTCACCAACTCCTGCGATTTTTCAGGCTGTTTACACTTTAATACACTACGACATGTATGTAGTTTCTACAATTTTTTGGCATTGCTTTCCTCAATTAATTTAGCCAACCTCAAAAATGCCTTCCCGTTAAAAAGCTGAGTAACAGTGAAAGTCGTTGCATGAAGTCGTGACAATGGGGGGTGATTTCTTGGTCGATTAACCAGTAGGGAGAAACCGCTTGAATCTAACAGACATCTTCCCATATTAACAGAATCACTGTCATTATAGTAAACCTTAAGTATTTTCCCGACTCTTTATCGATATTGTCATTACTCTGAAGAAACCAATCAAGTTCTGAAAGAAAAAAAACTAGTATGCCAATCAATTTGATTTCTTGCGTATGTCCGACATGCTCATGATCAAATTATCAAATCGTATTTTTTTTGCCCGTGAATATTACGATGAAACTTTGGAATAAATGAAGTGTATGTAGTTTGCCTGTAAACAACTTGAAAATTAATTCACTGCATGCAATTACTCAACTTTTAGCCACGCGTTATTTTACGGTTAAAAATTCCGAATAGCCGAAATCATTTACTTAAACAGTGAGAGTGAAAGTTAAACGAAAGTGAGGGGGCTATACCACAAAACAAATCGAGAAAATTAAAGTGTCGCGTCCACTCCCTTTTGTACTTTTACTCTGATTAAGAAAGTCTTTTTTTCTCTCTTGAGCTTGCATTGTTACCACTCTAAAACACACGCATGGACAGATGCAGATGCAAGGAATAAACTACAAAACTTTTTACTAAAACAAAAATTCTTATCCTTCTGAGTTTTTCCCCCTTAATGAAATTTCACGTTCAGCTATACTTAAGAAATGAAAACAAAATGTTCATAGAAAAATTTCATTTACGCAAGGATCATAAAGTTTTTTTTACATACACAGGAAAAAACATGTACACAAAAGAGAGCAAAAGTCCTTCAGTTGTTTTCTATTATCTTTCTAGTCCATGTTTTATTTTGCATTTTTGTCGTCTCCTTTCTCACTTTTACTGCTTTCTTTCCTGTTTACCAAGCTGAAAAGAGGCAGCATCACAACATTCTAAAAAAACAACGGGATGCACATATCTGTATCGTAAGAGGGTACAAGAAGAAAAGTGTATTAGTCTTAAGGGAGGAAATTTGGATGGAAGACGATAGTGAAGATATGCATTCTTTTGTATATTTTTGTAATGCTAGCAGAGTATCTTCAATAATAATCCAAGCCCACACATTTTTATGAGAAATGTCTGAATCATGCTTGTAGTTGTAAATGTTATCCATTTACGTTGCATTGTATTGAAGAGAGAAGCAATAACAACATCACGACATGGCAATTGAATAAAGTGTACATACATAACAGTATACATCATGTTATGAAACTACTGAGAAAGGGACCTCTCACACCGGAAGTACAAAGATATGAAACAAGAAGTGCGTAGGCTGTTAGGCTCTTATTCTTTTTCCTCGATGAATAAGATGACTACAACAGAAGACCTTTCTTCTCATCTTCCTTCTCCACCACCAACAACACGATCATCACCAGAAAAAGATATCATGTTGGGCCTTTGGGATCAGTTTCTTTTTTTGTGGATGATACTTGATGTTTTTTCTATTTTGGGGGGTTTCTCAAAATAATGGCTAAAACGTTGCTGGTAGTTTACTTCTCTATGCAATATGTATGTAACTTGGAATTGGAATCTTACGAGGAGGAGAAAAGAGAATGTAACAGGAAACAACTTTGCCCGAGCCACCCTCACATGCACACATGTCCTCTATTCTTCTTTGCTTCTTTTTTGTAACTTTAAGTCAGAAAAAAGGAGTGAGTCAGTCATTCCTACAAGATCAACTTTGTACTAATACAAACTAAAATGAAAGAATAAAAGCATCTCTGCTGGTCTCCAGCAATAAAAAGTTCCTTGGTTGTACTAATGGAATTGCTCACTCTTCTTTGGTATATGATGATAAAATGGTGAATGGGCAGAATAACGGATTCTACCGAAATAAGCATAATGCGCTGCTCAACTTATTTTAGAAAAAAAAACGAAGAATGGCATTTTCAGACTAATACACATCTATGGTAGAAAGATTAAATTAAACATTATTCTTTGGCAAACATTTTAGGAACTTTTGACTCAAATAACCGCGTTGCGATTTTTTAAGTTTCAAATGCTCTGTCACTGTGATGACTTGATGAGATGAGTCATCGTGTAATACGAAATTGATTGGTAACGTACCAAAAGAATCTCAGAGCTAGCATTGTAATAATAGTGCAATCAGAAAATTATGTGAATAGTAGCTAGAAATGATATTGATTGAATAAATATGAAAATACAAGCATATTGTTAAAACCTAAAGTTAATATATCATATTGTTTGTTTAATTTCAGATCAACTATCAGGATCCCTTCCTCTTATCTAGTCAACGGTACCTCATGCCATCAATCCTGCTGTAAGATTCCCCAATAACAACAAACTCAACTTAAAACTACATACATTATTAGTACTACGCTGAACGACAACATAAAAGAATGATACTGAAGCAATCCTTTATCTTATTCGTCATCACTTATCATATCTGAACAGTTAATACGTAAAAAAGGAGACGTTGTCAGGAATTTATTACAACTAACAAAGAAAAACGAGATTGAGAGACTCACATTAATGTCAATGTCAGAAAATCAGTCAAAAGTGAGAGCTATGCTTGAGGAGTTATAGGACGCTCCCAACAATTCCATTTCCCCCAAACTACATTACTATATCCCATTTTTCCAGGGCCAGGGCATGTAATGTTTAATATGGGAGACGACATCAGACCTTATCTGATCCGATATTCCAACACAACTAGTTCTTTTCTCAATGATACTGATAATGACGGGGCATATGCCACTTGACAGCCTTTCCAATCAATCGTTTTCCAGTTTACGTCAATCTACTGTACATTTTTCAATTTTGGTAGCAACAAACTGCTGCGACATTTCAGCTACCCTTCCGGTTGTGGACATCGCATTATTATCAGCAACTGCAACTGGTATTATATGTAACAATTTTAGAAAGCAAGTTAAATAAAGTTAGTAGAATCATTGTGAAGTTGTTGGACAACAACATTAGGACCAAGCTTCCATATTTTGCCAAAGTATCTCTACTCATTAATTCTGCCCAATGCACCCCAGAGACCCACCCACAGCAATTTTATATGGGGAGTTCACACAAAATGCAATAATAATGCACCATCGACAGATCCAATATCCAAACCACTGAACTTACTAACTAGCCCTTAACAACCAGTGAGAAAATCTCATATTCCAGTCGGAGAGGATTCCTGCAACTAGTTCAAGAAATCAGAGAAGTTTCACTTTTCACATTTGGGAAAAGAAGAAAAAATATTCTCGCCCTTGTTTCCAGAGCAGAGGAGCCATACGGAACCAAATCGACCATATCAAGCCTCCTTTCTTTCAAGCTAGTCTGATATTTAATAAGGTACATAATATATATTTGTTTGTTTCCTTAAACTTTAAGCTTCTATTTCGATTTAGAAATGATTTAAATCAATGATATTGACGTATGTAAACTATGCAAGAAATGTGCGTATGTGAGAAACGCGAAGCACGCGTTTTCCAGAAATGAAGTGCGTTTTATGATTTTGTATAGATTCTAATAGTACTTTGCTTGTACACACTATAAATTATAAGACACTGGTAATAATCATGCCAGTATGTGGTTTATGTACTATGAAATGAATACAAACAATGCAATGCAATGTGCAGAACACAAGAGGGAGACTCAGCAGTTCACCACACCGCACCGCAGTCACTGTAAATTAATGGCTTGGAATCAATTTTTGACTTATGAATTCTCATGTCAAGTGAGGCTCGAGAGGAACAGTGAAACTTCGGGGTTTTGGTATTATTTCTACAATTTTTTGTCCTGCCAGTTGGATATAAATCGTTAGTTTTGTTCATATTTTACAGTACACAATATACAATTCTTTTTTATAATCTTCGTGTAATGTAGACACTTACTACAATGCAAACATTTTATTCAGGATTTTTATAATTTTTCCTTCTTCCACTTTCATCTTCACTCCAGCAGCGGTCGGCTTAGTCATATATGTATGTGTATTCAATCTTGGCATAAGTATAAAAGATAGAAGAGGACGAAAAAACTAGTGTTGGGAAAACTGCTAGCCGGACTGACTATAGGTAAACCGACTCCTTGACAGGAGAGAATTACGGGCTACTAGTGAGAAGTACGCTGCTGAGTGGAAAATATGTGGATGTGGAAGCCACAGCCAAGTAAAATCCTACAAGAAAGGGTTATTAAAAAGGGATGGATTATGGATTAAAGTTATGAATTGTGAAGTACTCACTGTTCAAGATCTTATTGTTAAAGAAAATACCTTTATTTTTATTACAATTGCTGTATATATTGTGTAAATTTTGATTTCTTATCAACTCCAGAAAAATCTTGGGAAGCTTTAAATTTCTGATCTCTACATGCACTTCACACACCTTTCAGTATCATTGTATCTCTTTCTGTTGCTTAAAAAAGGGGGAAATACAGAATATAAGACCCTTTCCAGCTTGTTATTGCTAGAGTACATATTTCACTGTCACAATTTGTTGATGGCCCGGAACAAAAAAAAAATCACACTACCACAATGACCCCTTGTGCAAGCTGAGATATATATAAAAGGAATGGACCAAAAATAGTTTGAAATAAAAAAGTAACATATCTTACACAAGTATCAATGCGTAATCATATAGTCGTTTTACAAGCTTCCACACGAAATTCATGCAGATGTTTGGGTTTTAGTTTTGAAGGGAACAATCTTTTGTTAGAGTTGATTTAAAGGGTGCCTTTTACTCGACATGGGCATTGTGCTTGGTTACACTTGACCATGGTGTGAATTGACTTCCAACTGAGAACTTCTTATCTCGCTACTAATTAACATTTCAAAAAATATGTTATTGGAGGATGATGCATGATTACACTACAACTAAATCGGTGCAACATAACGACGTATATTTTACCAACACTCCAAGGAGTTAACTTCAAGGCATCAAACCAACGGACAGAATGGTTATAGAGACATTCCCTATAATAACGATGTAGGGATACACTTGTAAAAAAAACTAACCCATTGGTCGTTTAGGTTTTGAAATGAGGAATAAGTTAATAAAAGGAAACTTTTGATATTTCTTTAGCAAAAAAATGTTTTGAACATGTACACACATGCTCTTTATATATATTCTATGGACCTCATGGGGAATACCATAATAGAACATTCTAAAAGGACATTTCGGAAAGGGTACGACTACGACCATCGTCACAAAAAAGAATATTCTACAAGCAAAACTGTAAAAATAAGTTGGTTTATATAAGAGATGTTCAAAGTGTGACTTATGTTGAAAACTATTGAATGTTTCAAGGGAAAATATATTTTTTAGTTTTAGATTTCCATTTTATTCAATTTCAATATTTTAGTGTTTCAGAAGTCCCCAAGTGTCATTTTTATAGTTAGATTTTATTGAGAAAACTGAATGATAGTGTGCGAAGTAATTTCTATTCTCGTAACAAAAAGATGTAGTGTTTAAGATGACACTTGAATTTTTCTTATGCTTTTTCTTTTGATAATATCTTTATTTATATTTTCCTATTTTTATCCATACAGAGTCCCAAGGGGAAAACGAAAGGAATTTTCTGAAGAAAAAAAGTATTACACGGAATTTCCAAACTTTTCCGACTTCACTGGATTTTGATGTTTGAGTGGATTGAATTCAATTGAATCAGTTGCGTGGAGCGTCACATTCAGCACATCCAACGTTTTCTTCAAATCCCTAAAAGTGCTAGCAAAAAATCCAACTTCAAATGGAAAATTGATTCAACGTGACATCTTAAGCCATCCCGAAAAACCCTCGTCTCCTATATCTGCTAGATGTCCACTTTATGAACAAGTGCTGTTCTGCACTCTTCTCACTCAAAAGAGCAGTAGAAGCAAAGTTAAAAACGACGTTGTCAAAAGGAATTTTGGCACAATATTTCCTAGTCAAGTTGTAAAAATACACTTGTCTAAGCATACCTCATAGGAATATTTTGTATCATATCATAATACATGATTCTAAAGAAAATAGATTACGACATGCACTGTCGGAAGTAAAGCACCCTTACCGTAGTACAAGTAGATATTCAAAACGAACGTTCAAGGAGAAAAATAGCACTACGGAAGGATCATCAGAGGAAAATCCCAACTAATCAAATAGTCATCCGTAAAAGTGGAAAAATCAACAACAGCGCAAATCCTACAAGCGAACAAGAAGCGCTCTTGTTCCGTCAACTAGTTGCTTCACTCGAGTAAGAAGAGAGGCCTTAGTCACAGGAAACTCTCACTGATACCCTTTACGTCTCTCAACTTAACTTACGGATTTTTTCTTCATTCCCATACTCAACCAGACAACAAGATGGAGGATTCGTGTAACTTGTGTAGCGGGAACAGGAGTAGCACCAGCAGTAAAAATATTTGTATTGGTGGTGGTGGAAGCGGCTTGAAGAGGCATAACCGTGGCCGACTGTCAATCACTGTCACCTCGGCGCTTTTAGTTATCATCATCACATCTGCTGCTGTCTTCGCCCTGGACCTCTCACCTACTTATGACGGTAAGCTGAGAAACTCTTATGATGATATCCTATGCTACTGCTTAAAATGCTTGTATTTTTTCTGCTTCCTCTATTTCACGTTGAATGCTTAACGTTCAAGTGCATTTTTTGCTGCCAAGTAATGAGCACTCTACATTTCATCAAATATTCCATCTTGCGAGCCCCATAAGGCTTCACAAAAACAAAAACGACTCCACAGTCATCATCTCACTAAAAATCATGCTTCTTTAGCTAACAGCTAACCCTTTTCCCTGTTGAATGAGTACTCATAAATTTTCAACCATCTTTCATCTAAAACGATTATTTGGCTACGATATATTTAAGGACTATCTTATCAGTTCATGCATCTTATTATCATAATAATATTGACTTTTTGTGTTCTTCTTGTTTACTTTGTTCAACTCACAATACAATGTCACCAAGAATATGTTTTGAAAAGGGAGAAGGACAGAAGATAATTCCACTAATCAACTATCCTGGTCGCGCACAAAATGTATCTCCGATAAAAAAAAGTATGCAATGATCTTCGTTTAACAGATCGACATTTTTCTTTCCAAGTGGAAAAGTGCATCAAAGGTTTACTTAATAAAACAAGAATGTACTTCACTTCACTCCTTGAAAGCCCATCACAACTCATGCAGTTGGTAAAAATATCAGATAAGACAGCAAGCAACTGCTTCGAATTGACTAGAATGAATAATCTTATCATTTTTCTTTGTCTTTTACACAAGCCAAATCATCTCATACATGTCTCCATAAAGATATCGTGAGTAAGCGTAAGCATTATAAACTCAGCACCCGTATGCTTACCTGTAATCTGGAATGTAGTGTGTAAAAGAGGCTTTCATCAGCAAACTTATCAATATCATTATTATTTTACTGCTGGCAAGTCTTTTTGTCGCTTATCATCATCCATACACTAATTATCAAAATGTAAAGTAAGTGAAGTGAAGATAGTAAATACATAATTCATCAATAAACCAAGCCACTAAATTGAAAAGAAAAATTGCTAAATTACTACAACGGTTTTGACGGACTGGCGGGTGTAATATAGCTGTCTTAAGAGGATTGTGTGATCATGATCATCATCTTCCTTAGTCATCAACAGTTTTCGATTATTATTTATTTTTCCGCGGAACCAGCAAAGGAAAGAATAGAGTGATAGCCGCCACTCAAACACTTCAATCTAAATATCATTAATTACACATTGTCTATTCTCTCTACGGGGATGATGATGATGACGATGATATTATGTGCATATTATAGAAATGGGACCAAGTGGTTCATTTAACTCAACAAATAATGGATTCATTGCATTGATTTCCTTTGATAAGCGGCATCCTATTGAATTACTTTTGCGTTTACATGGACGTACAAAGAGACAGAAAAACGCCTCCAGCTATCATTTTCATGATCATCATCGGCATCATGATGAGAAGCAGAGAAAAGAGTCACACACATACTACATGAAATGCAACTCGACTACTCACACAAACAGTTTTCATGTCAGTAGCATTACACATAACAATTGAGGTTCAATAAAAATGGACAATGAGAGTTTTAAGTTGTAGATCAGGATGAACGAGAGACCGGTAGCTCTTTTACGCTAGCTTTTGTCTCTGTATTTTTTTATTCTGTGTGTGCATTTATGCTAAAGGCTTTGCCTGGAAGATGTTATGTCCTGAGTGCATTCAAGCATGGAGGTAGAATCACGAAAAGATATTACTCAACCTGTAGACAGCCGACATGACAAGGTTACATACATACCCAACAAAAAACGTAGCAGCTTGTCAGAAACGCCACCAGACGAATTGTGTATAAGAAAGTAAATAAGTAAAATGTTTTTTTTGCCTCTCTCTCTTTCAGTTTTCTTTTACTTCCAGCTTTCTTGGATTTTAGACGATTAGTTGCTACTGCACTCGCACAACAACACAAAACAATCAGGTTGTAAGAATTCAAGCAATGTAGCGTGTAGGGCTGTTTTCTGGTTAAATTGCTTACTTGTCTGCTTGTCTATTTTATTTTATCCACCAGCATACCACCACCACCAGGAGCTCCGCTCGGAAATTTCATGGCCAAGGTGATTGTGGCCACTGTGAAGCATACAAATTAGGTTGTTATGTATGTAGTGGCTGACAGCGAGCTTAGCAGTAAAGTAAACACACACTGTATATGTGATATGAAATGAACTGCTTTTTCGCAGGAAGAATACAAACAGGAATTACATGTTTATAAGCGAAATGTACACCACCACCACCAGCTAATTTCATTGTATTTTTTTCCTTTCGACTGACAGTCCATACGCAGTCTCGCCACAACAGTAAAGAAATGTTGGTAAATTTTCATCTCAAAGCATTTCCGTTTTTTGATGATAGCCCTTGCAAACTGATTGCGAGTTCGTGATGTAATGACAACGATGAAGATTCTATAAAGTGGTGTCACTCTTTTTGCGCTTCCTTTACTTCAAAAATAGAAATTGTTTGAACTAGTGTATATGACGATGATGATGCGTTTTTAGCTATTTGATAGTGGGTGGCAGCGACTATCGTAGTGATGGAAGGGGAAATGTAATTCAACAAAGGATTTGATGTTATGCTAAGATAAGCTCTTGGTGGATAGATAATGCGACGTCTCTTGATTTACAAGAGCCTCATCTTTTCCGACTCTCCCTCTAGAATTCTCCCCGCTGTTATACTGGTTTACTCCTTTCCCCGGAAATACAAAATCACTATGCTCGGCTTGAAAACTTTTACGTGAAAGTGTAGGAGAAGAGCTCTTGTTGTTGTTAGTGTTGTCTGAATTCTGTTTCTGTTCTATCATTCTGATGTTAAGTGTAAATTCCATGTGGTTTTTACTCCTTGGTTGGCACACACCATCAAACAGTGGAAGTAAGGTGAAGAGATAACGCAGAAAAGTAAAAGTGGATTTCCAAAAATTGAAAGAGGGATGTAGAGTAGGTATAAAAAAACTAACATCTAAAACCATCCAAACACGCACTCACCTCGGATGTCGAAGGAAAGGGTGCGAAAAGAGAAAATCTCATTTGAGAAAGTGCTACCTAAAGATAAAAAGAAGCTAGTTATTACGGCTTTACATTTCTTAGAATAATAATAAAGGTTTGATGATGGTGAGGGAGGGTTGGTGCAACATCCTTAATATCCTTCCTGAGATGGGATGTTGTGGTAGCGGGCGATGATGATTGTGTGATGATAATGTAACCTTCATAAATGAACTTTTCCAGAAATCCATGAAGTGAAATGTAAAAATGGGATTTCATGAATACATACAGGTTTTAATGTATGAATCAAGAGAAATACATTCCAGATCATGTATACATATGTATGTATGCTTTGTCTTGACGTGTCGTAAAATGTTGAGACATAAAATATATTGAACATGTACATATTTTAATCAGTAGCATTAGCTAATCCCTAATTTAACCAAAAAAGACAGAGAAAAATAAAATACAAGAGAATTGAGACATGCGTCTCGCATTTCCCCAAAACCCGCACCGTCCGACCGCCATATCCAAATCCCTAACCCTTGCTGCAATTCTCCGGTTCCCTACCATAACATCCACCAGCCGATCGTGAGTCGTCTTCGGACTTTGGTGATCGTGTGATAACTTTGCCTCCATCCATCTCCAATCCTTTTTGGAAGTGTTATCTTGTGTTTGTGTGTGTGTGCCCTTGACTTTAATTAAGTCACAGTGACAGTGACACCACCCACATACCCTTTTAAATATTATTACCCCCTTCACCATCATTACCACCACCACCTCCACCTATAGTAATCCAGATCCTCTCCCAATAATTAAAAACCCCCATTAAATTATCCCTCACGTTACAAGGCGCCGGTTTTAAGGCTAACGGTGCGTAGTACGCCGCCCGTGTACCTTTTCGTTCCAGCGAGTTTGCTACCCCTACCCCCCACAAAAAAAAACTAAACTATTTTTAATTAAAAAAAAAAACTCATCACTCCTAGCAACTACAATTAACCTCATCAATCCCTAATTACAATATTTAACCTCATCAATCCCTAATCACCATATTTAACCTAATCAATCCCAAATCCCAATATTTAACCTCACCAATCCCTAATCACAATATTTAACCTCATCAATCCCTAATCACAATATTTAACCTCATCAATCCCTAACCCCAATATTTAACCTCATCAATCCCTAACCACAATATTTAACCTCACCAATCCCAAAATCCCGCCATTAACCCATTATCATCATAATGACACGGAAACCCACTAGGAATAAAAGAAAGAAGGTTAACCCTGCAGATATAAATTTTAATACCGTTACATTTACCCCTTTAGGTCTACCTATCCCAACGCCACCACACCACTCAAATAGCCAGACTTGCACCACCCCAACACCTCAACTCACACCATACCACTTACATTACCCCATTATCCCCTTAAGCCAAATAATACCGAGCTTTCGAACATATGATGGCTCAATTCCGGCAGAACAATGGCTCCTCAAATTTGACTCCGACCTCAGAGCCCATAACCTGACCACAAATTGGGCATGGAATCACATCGATAGAGTACTCCGCGGCCCAGTAAAAAGTTGGTTCGCCAGCCGCGAAGTTGATTTCCTTTCCCCACTACAACCCCTGGAAACCGACCAAGCACGATTTTATAAAATAAAATATGAACTAATAGAACTTTTCGGCGCAGCAACCCTTCGTTCCCAAGCCAAATACAATTGTGCCCAAATATCTTTTGACCTAAAATCCGATCCCCGAAATTACGTTATCCAGAAACTCGAAGCCCTTGCCCAAATAAACCCCCAGATGTCCCATGCAAAGAAAATCCGGAAAATCATAGAAGGCATTCCACCTCCACTGAACACCCAACTCACACTAATTGACCCCTCCACAATATCCCCTGTTCAACTCATATCCCGCATTCGAGCCTATATGGAACTACAATCTAAACATAGCACACCCAGTACAGTCCCTAATATTAATCACACCTATGCAGACATCGCATTACCTTTTGAAAATACCGTACCATTTTCCCCAGCCAACCCACAATCAAACACCCTATCCTATATACGTAAACCAGTTAAACCCCAACCCTCTAAACCTAGATCAAAAGTTGTGCCTCCGCATACACATATCCCTACTCTCCCAGAAGACACCATGTCTCAAACTACCCCCTATACCACATCCGAAAACGGCAACGAATATCCATGCCCCTTCCGAACAGACAAGCATATACCTTTACTAACCGAAACTTTCCACTTCGACTCCTTCCCAGTAACAGGCCTTATCGATAATGGTGCTAACATCAGTACCATTTCTCCATCCACCCTTGCCGAAATTCCACCACAATGTATACACTCCCGAAACCCCATCCCGCCCCTTGACTTCACCTTAGCCCAAAAAACACAGTCCATCCAAACCCCGACAGAATGCGTCGAACTCTTTTTTAAAATAAACCACAACCCCCACAAATTCTTGTGGAGATTCTTTATCCTCCCTAACTCTTCCAATCCCTTAATTTTAGGACTTGACTTCCTAAAAGCCTCCCGTTTTATAATAGACCCAGAAGAAAACAAAATATTGCCAAAACCCCCGAAACCCGCAAACCCTTTAAATTCCCAAAAGTTTTCGGTGCGAACATTAACATCCACCGTTATCCCTCCTAACTCTACCAAACGCCTTCAATTGCATTCCAAAATCCCAACCGATACAGATGTATGCATACATCCAGATGCATCGTTCTCCCAATCCCACGATATAGCTTTCCCACACAGTATCTCCAGGATGCAAAATAACTTAACCTACACATATGTTACTAACCCCACTGAAAGCCCTATCAAGATTCGAGGAAATACAAAAGTCGCCCTTGCCACTATATTTGCTCAAACCATACCACTAAACCGAATCGACGAAAGAAATCCCGATCCCCATTTCCACATCCACAACCTTGAAGCCAATCAATGCAAAGTCGACCCTGATATAGAAAGCCTCCCCTTCAGCGACCACTTGTCCCTTGACCAAATCACTGACCTTAAATTACTCCTTTCTCGTTACCGAAAAGTCTTCTCGTTTACCCCTGAAGAACTGGGATGCACATCCTTCGTTACCCACCATATTGAAACAGGTGATAATCCCCCAGTTCGACAAGCTCCCTATCGTGCATCTCATTTTGAAAGAAACGAAATGAAACAAGAAGTCCAGAAACTCCAAGACCTAGGAGTAGTAACCCCATCCAATTCCCCGTATGCTTCCCCAGTTGTCCTTGTAAAGAAACCCGACGGCACTTGGCGGTTTTGTGTCGACTACCGTAAACTTAATAAAATAACAAAAACCGATATTTACCCCCTCCCACGGATGGACGACGCCCTAGATCGACTTGCTGGAGTTAAGTTCGCCTCTACCCTAGATCTAATGTCCGGTTACTACCAAGTCCCCATGGACCCATCTTCCCAAGAAAAGACCGCTTTTGTAACCCCTGACGGAGCTTATGAATTTACAAGATTACCCTTTGGCCTATCCAACGCCCCTTCTACCTTCCAGAGACTCATGGACAATGTCTTAGGACACTTGAAATGGTCTCTAGTCCTTGTTTACTTAGATGACATCCTGGTCCTAGGAAAGACCTTTGAAGAACACAACCACACCCTAGAAATGGTCCTTCAAGCCCTCCAAAAAGCCAACCTCACCCTTAAACCTTCCAAATGCCATTTCGCTGAGAAAAAACTTCGTTTCCTTGGCCACATTATCAGCGAGAATGGCATTGAAGTAAATCC